>JAFFZH010012415.1:0-20358 GCA_018420115.1 Euura saliciscinereae
AGCGGTACGAGCAAAACTTTATCTAACGGTGACGCAGGCGGATGAGGAGAAGGGGGAGGTGGACGTTAAGAAACGGGCGAAGGGAATCAAAGGTTCGACGCTAAAAACCATCCAGGCTGATGATTTCCGAAAGTGTCTATTTGATCATGTGAATTTACAGAAGGAGCAGTGTCTTATTGTCAGCAAGAAGCATGAGGTGCGCACCATTGTGCAAAACAAACTCGCCCTCAGCTGGCGTGACGACAGAAGAGTCCTAATACCCGGCGAAACGGACACTTTCCTTCGGGGTTTTCGGGCTGCATGATAACTTACCCAAGCGAGGCCGGCAAAGATAATTCGGCCTCTACCCCCAAGACAACTCCCACATCTGGAATCCTAATTCTTAAATCTCAATTCTCAAATCCCAATTCTCAAATCTCAATTCTTAAATCTCAATTCTCAAATCTCAATTCTCAAATGTCAATTCTCAAATCTCAATTCTTGAATCTCAATTCTCAAATTTCAATTCTTAAATCTCAATTCTCAAACCGCAAATTAGATTTTTCCTTGTAGTTTCGAAAAGTTTCGGAAATTTCAACTTTTTTCAAGTTTTTTCAAGTTTTTTCAAGTTTTTCACAGTTTTGAGGGGCGAATCGCAGCATCCGTATTTACATGTATAAGGTATAGGATAATTTGGAAAAACTCGAAAAAAGTTGAAAAAAGTTGAACAAACTTGAAAAAAGTTGGAAAAAGTTGAAATTTCTGAAACTTTCTGAAACTTTTCAAAAACAGTAAAACTTCATTGTACAAACTAGTATTAAGACTACGCTTTAGGTTGTGTATAAGAATAAACAAGGTGTATGTATGTATGATATTCATTTTATTGTCATTAAAAAGATACATATTTTTCCTCAAATGTCTGATTTATTTATCCAACTGTTGTGTAAACTGTCGAATCCCAACCACTTTACATATAGCTGATTGCCACGTTTGCGGAGGACCTTTACAACAAGATAACCATCGGGGTATTGCACCCTGCTGAGTTCCAACTCGTAAAACCCACCCTCAATGGGTAGCTGCAGGTAGTCGGTGAGTTTGTAGGTAGCTGGATTGGTATTTTTCACCTCGCTAACGGTGCCCAATAAACACAGGTACGTTGAAAAGACGTGGAATCAATGGGCCTAAGGTGGAAATATGGTGTACGTGGATGGTTGATTTTAAGGTACGATGTCCGTTTGCGACACGTAGATGCGGGGCGTTTCGGGAACGTGTAATCCACGTGCATATCTTCCACAGTTTTTCTACGAGATATCAGCATGTTTATAGGTCTACATACACGTCCTATCTACGTCGTAGACATATGTTGATTTATCCTGGATTCAACGAATTTCAGAAAGACGTATATATTTCGAATGAGCACACACATAATATAATTGTGCGTTCAATTCCAATAGAGTGGCATACATTTAGATACCTTAAACCTGGATGGTTATACAAGAACGGCGATAGCCATGGGGACAAGACCCTAGTCTCACATTCGAGAGGTCCTAGGTTCGATCCCATCTGCGTGTGACTTTTTTTTAATTATTTATATTTTGTTATATTTGACAGCGCATACGCTGAGCGTAAATTTTTGAACTAAAACATATGTGCAATGATTTGAATGTAATTTCGAAATTATATACCCCAATAAACACATAGTGGTTGATATGCAGTGTAATCAACGTGCTTTGCACGTTGAAATGACCATAAACACGTGTCTTTCTGGTATATTCTACTAAGAATACACGTTTCAAACACTTATCTCTCTGGACCGTGGAATACACGATACGTTTTCATACGTGATACACGTGGTATAGACGGACATCGTACCTAAAAATTCGTCGTGCCAACGAGTGTATTACTGGTAGAATACACCAGTTTTCAACGTGCGGAACACGTTGATGAGACACGTTGATTACACTGAATATCAACCACTGTGTGTTTATTGGGTGAAGATCTCCGTCGTCCAGTTCGGGGTATAACCCTTCTCAATGTCTTCATTCTTGTATTTGCTGATTCGAACCTTGTCGCCGACTTTGAATTTTCGCTTCAGACTGCTTCGCTTGATCTGTCGCGGTTTGTAGACACTTCGATACAGCTGTTTTCCATTGGATACGGTGACGTTTTTCGGCTTCATCCTGATTGTCCGATGTTTGGAGTTGTAGGATTCAATTAATTTGGGCAGAATATCGAGCCATTTGTAGGAGCCTTGGAGAGTGAATTGCTTCCACATTTTATTTTTCAGCGTTCGATTAAAGCGTTCGCATATGGATGCCTTCAAGTTGCTGAATGTCGAGTACATATTTACATCGTGATGCGCCATGAGAGCTTTGAATTCTTTGTTGTAAAATTCTTTGCCCTGGTCGACGTGTAGATGTTTCGGCACACGACCCCGAGCCAGCACAAATTTCATAGCTGCGGTTACATCCGAGGCATTTTTACTCTTGATTGGTACACCCCAGGCAAATTTCGAGAATATATCGATAACCGTGAGGAGAAATTTGTGTCCTTTGTTGACACCCGAGTAGGCTGACATATCGACAAGATCAGCTTGCCAAGTCTCGTCCAGGCCACGTATATCCACAAAACGCCTGGGATAATTGCGTCGAGCGGGTCTATGAAGTTCATTCGCTATTGTCTTTTTCATGTCAAGCGACATCTCTTCGAGCCCGCACTCACTGTTTCTTTCGATCAACCACCAATTGCATGCCAACAATAGTTTCACCCAGTAAATTCACATCGTACCTCAATTTTTCAATACTCTGAGGCACGGATGTCAAAACATCGCGAATTTCTTTGTCATTTTTCGCGATTTTCACCTCAATGCCGTAAACTGCATCCTTGATAACGTTCTGGAGACTGTCAACTGCTCGCTGTACGCGTATATTCAGAACTTTCAGGGATACGGCGTCATTTTCCTCCTGTGAATCGGCGATATTACACAATCGTTTGCTGGTTATATCGTACTGGTTGTCGGCGGTGATCTTGAATCCCACACCCGGAGGTCCGCGAATACCCGCTACACTTCTTACTCTTCCACCCGCCGTCAATTGACGACCAAAAATGTCTATGCTCATTGCTCGACGGTCTATGCGTGAATGAAAATTTTATGCTTGATCTCATGCTAATAAATGATTTTAGCCTAGCGCAACTCCTCAATAATCGAGACTATTTCATTGGAATGGCTGGTATTTCCGGCCGCCTGTGAGGCCATAAGTAGTCGAAGTCTGTCGATAAGCTCGTTGGGGTTATCCCAGTAAACATAATCCATACGCTGTCCTTCTTTTCGCGCAATCTTATGCTTTGGCAGACCTCCACACTTCTTTTTCGGTGATTCCGCGTATTGGGTGATAAAGTTCTTGTACTTCGAACTTTTCACATCTTTGCGAATGCTTTTATCCGCTTTGTAGCCGTGTCGATGGACGTTTGTCGCTACGGCGATTTCAGCATAGTTTTTCTTGCCCTCGGTCTTGAGGATGGTGGTGTCGGGTGACTTTTTGAACAATAATTCAAGCAATCCAGGCGTTGCTTTGTACTTTTTATTAAATCTGCGTGATAATGGGAATTGTTTTCGAGACGGCGAGACGATCGGGCGCAGGATATATAAACGCGACACCATGTCCAAACATCATCAGTCATCGAGCTCCTCTGTTCGAGTGACACGTCTGAACGCTCAGTTTCTCCAGAGCCTAGGCCTTCGACTTCGTGGCGATTTTGGAACATAAAAATTCGTTGTCTTTAGTGCATAATACCATGGCGAAAATGATCAGAATTCAAAACCCCGTGGCGTTCGATGAATCGATCGCCCACTGCGAGATACACGCACATCAGCAATACGCATCGTCCTCGTTCAAGAACAACGGTGAGATTCGAATCGTTGTTGAGAATCAAGATGCATGTGTATTGCCGGGCAAAAGTTCGCTGCACATTCACGGCAGGATTACAAAGGCTGATGGCGAAACCGCCGTCACAACCACCAGTCTGGTTAATATGGCTATTGGTCATCTGTTTGCGTCCATCCGCTACGAATTGAACGGGCATGAGATCGATCAAAATGTGAACGTTGGAATCACCAGTGTTATGAAAGGATATCTATCTTTGACGCCGGGACAGCCGCACTTCCTGGACAATACCGGCTGGTTGTGCGATGGCGATACGGCAATAGCTAATGCCGCGGGATACTTTGACGTCATCATACCATTGAATATCTTGCTGGGATTTGCTGAGGATTATAACCGAATCATCGTTAACGCCAAACACGAGTTGATTTTGACGAGATCAAACACGGATTTGAACGTCATTCTACAATCAGCGACGGAGGACGTGAAAATTTCAATCGAAAAAATTGAATGTCTGCTACCGTACATCAAACTCGCGAATAATGAAAAGCTGAAGCTGTTGAGTTACATCGCAGCGGATCCGGCCATATCTATGAGTTTCCGCTCCTGGGAGATGTACGAGTATCCGATGCTGCCGCGGACAACGAGACACGTCATATGGGTGGTGAAAACGTCAACGCAGCTGGAGAAACCGAGACACGTAATACTGGGGTTCCAGACCGGACGGCGGAGTGATGCGAAGACAAATTCCCAAATGTGCGTGCGATGCCCTCTCTAGCGGCACCGTACGCCTCGGATGCCGTTTGCCCGATTCCATGAAGAGAGTAATCCCCCGTTAGTCTCACGGCCGCTGCAACGTGATCGATGTACAGATCCCTGCAGCTATTGACATCCGCGTTCAATCCTCTCAGCCTGTGCACCCGCTCACCCACGCAGGTGTATACCGCTTTCAAGCCCTCGAACGCAGGCTTCAGCATAACAATCGAGGGTTGGAGCAGCCTGGTCTTCTTTGCCCGTGGTTGGGCATCTTGCGATTCCCGATCGTTGGGAACGATGAATCTAATCGCTCGCTGGTTGTGCGCCGTTGTAAAGAAGCAAACTCTGCAGTGTTCGTCAACATCAATGTCCTCGAGGGACCACTGCGAGTCATCGTTGACGTCGAAAGCGAAATAAGTTCTGATGAGATCAAATTGGTCCTCTAGTTTGGACCACGTTGACGCCCTCAAACGGATCCCACCATACGAGTCACCAATTAATCTGATCACAGGCTCGGAATATCGTTTAGACGTAGAGCAAGTCCTACTACTATCCTCTTCGTCGATGAATTATTCAGCCCGTATGTTGTCGCGAGAAGCAGGTTATTCTCGGATTTCCTCATCGCTCTGGTGAATTATTTGAAGCTGCGGCTCGGGTTACCCATCGGCTCGGAAGATTGAGAGGTGGCCATTTTACTGTGAGGTTACTCTTCCGAGGTTACACTTGATGCGAAGTTGAAGAACTTGAGAGGCCTCATCTCGGAAACTCTGGATTTATATACATTTGGCTGCAGCTGGAGGGGTGAGGTAAATTTTGGGGGCTTGGAAACCGCTGTCGTAAATTTCTTGCCGCCCCCTTTGAAGTTCAACTAACAGGTGGGCAGGGGTAATAAAAAAGGGTGGTAAAAAAAGGGCCAGGTAATTAAAGAAAATCGATCTACATTCCACATCAGATCTTTGGGGCTGTTTTCATCCCCTCGTATCTCTGGCGCCGATCTTTGGAAAAAGGTTGGAAAACCGCTGTCGTAAATTTTTTAATTTCAATTACCGAACCGCCAACAGGTGGGCGGGGGTAATAAAAAGGGTAACTTATCGTATTTTGCGGTGAGGAATGCCGGATAGAAGACCGACCGCATTTCCACGAAAGGCCATATTTTGAGGGGGCGGGGTATGATGGCGCCAGGTAGGTGGGTGGGCACAAGGCCCATAGCAAGAATGTCACGAGGGTGTGCGAAACGAGCAGCGGGCTCTGGTGCGGTAAATTTGAGGGATCTTTTCCCATCCCCCTGAGGAGAACGTCGATTGTAGGTAAAGTCTTTCGATCGACGGTAACGAACCGATTGCCGGTAAAGTCTTTCGATCGATGGTAATGAACCGATCATCGAACCCTTACCCACCACCGGCAAGCGCAGCATTGGCAACCAAGTCACGGCGTAATAAGGCCTCAGGATCCGCGTCAGCGACCGCGTCCACGTCAGCGTCACCTTGAATGAAATTCACTCCCGGAAAATCATCCATATTCATTTCCGAAACCGGTCTCTTGTCATCGTCTGAAATTTTAAATGTCTTTACTCGTCGAAGCTTTTATGCTGAAGTCAGATATTATGCACTGATATTCTTAGAAGGGAATCATACCTCGCCTGACACTGTGGGGACCGTCACCATTTACGAGCTCGTGGTTGTTGTCCACTTCGGCTGCTGCTACAGCGGTCAGTCCTAAATTCAGCGCCAAATCTGTCACGAAATGTGAGGCTTGTCCCAAGAACTCAGGGACGGTTACACGCCCTCCTCCAATTTGTGCCACGCCCTCCGAATTCGCGTCTCATTGATTACATAAGCAATCTTCGGAGCCCGTGTCACCTCGTGTCCTTGCTCAAGCGTCAAGAAATCCGAATGCGAATTCGATTGGACGTCCACCAATTTTCCTATTGCCCACGACAAAAATTTGAATCTCAGCATTGAAACGATCTTCTGTAACGTCTAATATAAGTGTAATAATTGTCTACCCACTCGTGAAATCCAGAATGTTCGGGTGCGGTGCCATTTTATGCAGGAGCACTGGGTGGTGTACGACTCAACGCAATCGTTTGTCCTTCTCGGGAGCCCGTTAACCGAGAATAACCACGGTGTCACCCTCCGGATCCACTGCCGTTTGTAATAGCCGAAAAACGCCGCAAATATCGCAGCATGTCTCTCATCTGCGTCATCCACCACTGAGACAAATGCTCCGCGAATTTCGGCTGCAGGCAGCAAACCTAATGCCATCAGCTTTCGTAGGATCTTCTGGCCCTCTGCATCGTCCGCGATTGCGTCCGTCCGACTAAGCGACCTCGCGTTCCGAATCGGATATGGTGATTGTAGTTACCTCTGAGGGTGGTGGTGTTTCCGGGGCTGGTGGCGGCAGACGCATTTTCAGTCTATCGGTGCACTCATACTCCATCAAGTATGGGGTATGACGACGGTCGTCAAGTTTTTTAAACCACCAGCACATGTATCGGTGGTTAATCACCAACCTCACTACCACACCCAAGAGCTCGATTTGCACCCCTTCAACACCCTGCTCTCGGTTGAAAGAGGCGTGTGAAAATGCAGCATTTATAATAATTTCTGCAAGCTCCCAGCCCTGAAGCCACTCCGAAGGAACGATCCACTCTTAATCTGCACAGGGATATTGAAACTCCATTTTTTTATTCTTTCAAATTTTGGGGATACTTTTTGAAACACGCGTGTGTTGGTGGATTCTTTTTAAATGATGCTGGATGCAGCAAAACGTGGCTAATTATCTAAGCTGGGCTACACCCACCCCCTACAGATTGAGGGTGGCGGTAGTGGGAAATACAACTCTCATTCCCACACGCCTAAATGTATAACCTGATGAAGCAGCATGATTTCGGGCGATTGTTGAACGCCACCATGTGTGTGTGTGGGTGTCGTGGATAGAAAACCAGTCGACATGATGTTGATGATGAGCATAGCGGAAGGGCGAGCAGAGGGGCAGAACCCATCTTAGTACTAAATAAAAATACCTTCAAAACTATAGGTATAGGTTTTAAATAAAATATCGCATGGAGAATTAAAATTCTCAATGAGTGTGTTTTCTATTTATTTTTTTTAATTTCAATTTACAAGTTGTATAGTTCTATATAATAATCCTTAAGACCGCTGAAGGGGTGCGCCCCATCCACCTCGGGATGCGTTTCCCCCCAGCGGTTCTGGTGCATCCATAGGATGCCCAGATGATCGAAATCATTAATCGGCTCGTGTAGCCGATCGTTGAAACTCCGTTCGTTCCGACGCCACCTCGGCGCATGGCCATCACCTCAATGTTCAGCCATCCTGGTACGATCTAGAATCAGACAGATATGGGTATAGGTTTTAAATAAAACATCGTAGACAGACAAAGAGAGTTAAAATTTTCGGTGATTATGTTTTTTATTTATAGGTCATATAACTGTATGTGATAGTTCATCAGGCCGCTGAGGGGGTGGTCCCAATCCTCCACGGGGTGTGTCTCCCCCCAGTGCCCCTGATGCATCCTTAAGATGCCAAAGTGGTCAAAATCGTTGATGGGCTCCTGCAGCCGTTCGTTATTGCGCTGCTCATTCTGGTTCAACCATCGGCGCATGACCATCCTTTCCACGTTTAACCATCCTGGCATGATCTAGAATCAGACAGATAGGACCACGTTATTATTACAAAACTTGCGCACTTTGACACTACAAACTCTGTATTGTATGCAAAATTTTGGCTGACTCATAATTATTCACTGATCACTTACGAGGTTAACCATTTTTTCTTGATTATACTTTTTTAATTCTTTTCTCTCAAGTCACAGTGCACGGTGATTTGCAGAATGATGCTGGTTGCTGCAGAAACGGGGGCTATTTATCTAAACCAGATTACTACCACTCCTGCGAATTGCGGGTGAGGCTAGCGAAATGTATCACCTACTCTTCTCCATACCGAAATATGTACGCTCTTTTTGCACCTGCAAGTTCACATCGAAATAGACCGCACTCGGGTTGCACAAATGCTACAACGGTCGAACGCGATTCAATGCAGTAGACAACTATCGCGGCGGGTGAAAGTTTATGCGGACACCTCCCAAAGCAGCCACTTCCTGGTGGTCTACAATATTTACCCTCGAAGCCTTTTCTTACGATGGGAAAAGCAAACATCGACTACCGAAATTCGTAAGAAATGCAGTTTATTTTTACGATGGGAAAGCAACACCGACCACCGAAAGTTTTCTCGTAAGAAATGCGGGTTGTCGACATCGTTTTGAAAAGTCAAACGGCTTCAATCTCAGTTATCAATAGGAGGTAAAATAACACCGGACCGTGGGAAAAAGGTGTGATTTCCTGCAAGTAAAGTGTGTATCTGCACTGTATATGCTTAAATTACATGCAAAATGTACATGACTCTTCCTTATCATCGAACGCGTGTGCAAATTTCCCCTGAAGATGTCGTCTCGGAGCGTGGGCGGATATGAAAAAATTTCCTTTGAGGATGCCGTAATTTCAATCGCTCGCCGCCGCCCCATGTGTGTGTAAATGTGTGCGGAATATTCAAACTTTGAATAATCTTTTGAACGCGCCCAAGATGCGCACCGCTGAAAAACAGGAGTATGCTGGAAATTATCAATGTGGTGATTAACATCAACCGCTACCAACCTCTCGCCGGTGGTCTTTCGACCTTCGTCACGCTGCCCCGAGATATCCAGCGGAAGAAGGCAGTCGTCAACATCGAAAATAATGACGAGCGCTGCTTCCTCTGGGCTCTAACTGCACCGAGGCACCCCGTGAACAGCAATTCGGTGAATACCTACAGCTATCGACGGTACATCGGCGAGTGGGATTGCACAGGTGTAAGCTGTTTTCCCATGACCCTGCACGGCGTGGAGAAGTTCGAAAAACTTAATAATATTAAGATAAATGTATACGGGATAGCGAGGCTTTTCGCGATAGTGCGAAGAGGGGAAAAAGCGTAACTGTCCCCTTGTATTTGAGTCAAAATTTGGCAAATCCAGAAGAGGATGCGATTCATTTACTCATGGTCGAGTCTGGCGATGATGAGGAAATGGATATCGACGATATTGATTTGGACGATTACACCTCGCGATTCCACTTTGCTTGGATTAGAAATCTATATCGCCTTTAGTGCGTAGCCAACTAGGTCACACCGTGCTAATCAACACTTTTTATGCAACAGATGCTTGTGTCACTTCGCGGTACAGAGTAGCTGTGATAGTCATAGGGTCATAGAGTCATAAAACTTTACGTAACAATAACAGACGAGGAGGCAGGCGTTAAAAAACCGAGCAAAGGGTATCAAAGGTTCGACGCTAACAAACATCGCGGCGAAAGATTTCAAAGAGTGTCTATTTAACCATGTGAATTTATCTAAGGATCAATGTCTTACTGTGAGCAAGCAACATACAGTTCGCACTGTTAAGGGGACTGGAGAGGTTTGAGATTTAAAAAAAAATCGAATTTCTGTTTTTTGCCTAGCTTGATAATGTGATTATTTAAGAATATTTTTCCGTTTGATTTTTCGAAAAAAATCGCGAAATTGAGGTCAGGAGAGCGGAAACAATAGAACACATCGAAAAAAATTAACGTTCGGTCGACCCCCCACACCCGATGGAGTATGAGTGCAGCGAGAGGCTTAGAATGGGCCGTCCACCACCAGCCCCGGAAACACCCCCACCCTCCTTGGCAGCCACGATCTCTACATCTGGATCGGAAGATGATGAGGTTGATCATCGAAAATCGAAAAAAAAAATGATCATCACCGAATCGAAAAGTCAAAGTCCCGAACGACGGGTGATCAACGAGTGTTGACGTCGAATCTCGTTGACTCGTCAACATGAATTCCATACGCGAAGGGTCTGCTGTCACAAGTTTAAGTGTTTCAGGATTGGCGTTACCATATATCTTACCTGTACGAACGTGAATCATAGTTTTATTCATTACTTAGTGGAAAAAAATGAAGTTGATGAACCGACGCAGGCCGACGGGGATGACGCAGCATAATTAGACAAAGCCCATACCTGCTAGCCCGTATTTCAATTAACCTGGCTTGAACTGGACAGTAGAGATAATCCTATACTATAATGACGAAAGCCTATTGTGGGATTTTTTTTTTTAATCAAGTTTATACAAACATCGTCCTTTTAAATATAACGCTGCCACACTTTCTATAACTTTTCAATTCCAAAGTGCAGCTTGTTTTCCGCTACCAATAATTCACCCTACTACGTATGCAAATTCTTATCATATTCACCCCGGTGCAAAAGCCAAACGCTGCAACGTTATTTTTGGCCAATTGATCTGCATTTACTCATGCACATGATAATGCATAGCTTTTGCGAACGTATTTGATGAAATTACATTTCTAATTGATTACCTATTTTGCAGGTCCAACAAGTCACCTGAAGGTTGGAAGTGAGAACTTCCTTGGCGGTGATCTACATTTTTACGACATCGAAATACAAAGGTTAAAAGACCGAGATACCATTTTTTTTTCAACGGAAGATGTCTTTTATTCCAGCAGAACCTCGCGTATATAAGGTTTAGAGCTTCACGAACTTCAATTTCCCCTAGTACCTCGCCAAGATACTATGGCACTTTGTAAACAAGTAGGATACTCGTCAATATTGACATGAATGAAGCAGCTCGGTCCCGCCGACTTTATGTACGCGGGGTCCAATTTATTTCTCATTTTTCAGCCACAGTGTCGAAAGTTCACGTGACCATAATTTCGTATAATGAAACAAAATGATGAATTCGTATGAATTACGTGTCTAAATAAAAATACCCATGAAGAAATCGACTTTAAAATGGGGATAACTATATTTTTCTTCGATTGAAAGTTGATTTCTACATGGGTATATGCCATGTCTTGAGTCACAAGACCATCAAAAATTACTTCCAATATTTGGCCTGAGGCGATTCAGTCGAGTCGAGGAATTATCAATACTCGTCTGTGTTGATTTTTCCTGTTTCAGTCACATGATTTTTTATATGATATGATTATTTCCAATATAATCAATATATTGTGGGCCTTTGCTTTATTCAATTCAAATCTACAGCTTAATCTCAGTATAGGATAAAATGTATCTAGAAAATTACAAGCTCGAAATTCAGAGTCGAATCACAGGGGGCTGGAAGAAATCGGGGTAGAATGGGGATAACTCTTGAGTTCCCGTTATTGACATTCATTTTCCCAACTTTTGAAAGGCACCGGCCCCCATCTACCCCAGTTTCTTTCATGTATGTAAGAATACGTATTACATTAACTTATTATAGGTATAATTCAGTGGATAATATAATAAGCATGAAAGCACCATCGATAAAAATGATTGAAAAGAAGTAACGCTTGTACACACAACATTCACATTTTATTATTAAGAATCAACAACTATAATTATGAAGTTTAGAACGCCCGTGTAATAACTTCAGAACAAAAGTAGGTGATAAAATAATTGAATTAATTGATAACGACTACAGGCGAAAGACGTAATTTATAAATATTTAAGATTGTAAATGACTAAACGATATGAATTACCACATATTTCTTATTGGATAAACGATAATTATTCGATAATTATTGAGAAATTGTAGCATCTAGATGTAAGTAGGATTGTTAATTAAATTAGGTTAAGAGGTGTGTTAGTTACCTCGTGTAAAAAATTGAACAGCGATATGAATTGTATCAGTATTTTCAACCTAATATTTTGATACTTTTATACACATAGTCATAATTATCGGTTCATTTTTTAATATTTTATTTTATTTTTATAACAATTCGCATGCATCATGCTATTTTTATCTGGTTCAAAGGTAACTTTCGCATATTATAGGCTCATACACTCATATCCGAACACTCATAGTATAGTTTCCTACAACATTTTAATATCATCAGAAACAAACACTGTTCCCGTTACCACTAGTAGATTTCGTACCCCCATAATCAAAGTGTAACAACTAAAAAGAATCTCGATTCTTCAAAACTCCCTTGAAAACTCGTGGAGTACCATTTAATTTCATTTGAAAGCCAATTCACAAAAACTCTTCTTTTTTTAGATATTACACTTTGATTCTGGGGGTGCGATTTAACGATTCCAGGGGTCAGTGCAAGAGGGATCTACGTGACTTCAATTTCAATACTTGTACGTTTATTTGAACGCTTAGAAAGTTTGAAATTGTACCGTTGTTAATAATTTTCTGTTTTCATCACGTTTACCCTGTTTCAATGATCCCCTGAATTAGCATCCAATAATGTTTGTGAGCTTCGAAGTACAATTACATTTCTAGAAACCGAATACTGTCAGGTGACTCAAACAGTTTTCACTTATAAGATATAAATATTTCAAGAGATGCATTCGAAATATGACCTAATCTAAATGTGTGAAAGGTATGAATAATCTCCACTCAAAATTAACTGCAAACCGATATAGTTCTTAATGAAATAAAATCTGAGATTGAAGTAAAACTTGAGCAGGCACTTTTTAATGCGAAAATGAGGTCCTAACAGATCCATGATAATCCAGAGAATGTTACTACGAATCTGTGAAGCATCGGACAAGCGACGGACTGAGGGGTGTGTAATCGAGGGATGACGTCAGATTATATGATGAGGGAACAATTATCCAGTTATCAATCAGAGATACCGAAGATGCCAGAGCAATCACGGCACGCCAGTGCAGACAGCAAACGTGTCGGCGTTTCTACACTTGGTCCAATGATGAGGTCATATGAGCCGATCAAAGTGAGCGAAGGAGTAGAAGCTTACGTGTTTGTTACATTGCAACAACGTCGCACACACCAATGGTACTGCGCTTAAACAGGGTGACACTTCCTTGCTCTTGTTCGGATCCAAAATTCTTGAATATCGAGAACTTCATACGGACGAAACGTTCAGATCTGTTGCAAAGGAACCACAAGAACTTCAGTGTTCTGGGATGCAACGCATTTCACTTCGTGCAACGTTTTCTATATGATCGAGGAGCTACTTACTGGAGGAATCATGGAAGAATTCAATGAGAAAAGACTGAGAAATCAGCGGAAATCGTCGGACATCGTTGTTACCATTTGTGAACCGTTCCCCGTGTCCGTGTCTCTCGGACGTGGTCGCTGAGAACTTCAGATACTCTGGGGGAGTCGGCAGGAGCTGCTCGGTATCGCTGAGAATCATCAGGAATCTCTCGAATCACCTATACACGAGGAAATTAATCGGGAATCACAATAATGATTTCCCTCGAATCGTGGAGTGGCCCCTCGCATATGATGGGACTTCGTCACACCTAATCACAAAATACATTCACTGGATTGTACGATTGGTTATCTGGATTTTAAAGATCGATGCCTCTTTGTTTAAAAAATCTCAGATTTTATTTCAAACTTTGTGCCTTTAAGAGTCACAAGCGTTAGCTTGTCAAACGAAACGTGTCATCTTCATTCGATTTACCTGACATTGCATTAAAATGATTGAAAATTCAAGCTTTTCTTGGACTAGGTAGTTGTTACAAAACGTTGCAAAATAACCGAGCCGAGTAACATTGCGTTCGTCGTATTCGTAGGTGTACTGTGCCACAATACGTCGAATTCATCATCGAGTCAAATAAATCATGAAGTATTTTTAGTAACTTTTTGTGCTCATATCAAATTTCTGAATTTAGTCTCAGTATTCGGTATGTAACAGCGTTTATTAATTTAGAATCCTTTTTGCGGCGAATATTGATGAGAAGTAGGCAATTAGAGACAAAGATTTCAATCAGGACGTATTTTAAGGTATGAATGAACGTGTGAATGGAAAATAGTATAAGGAATCAAACTGTGAAAACCTACATAATCATTGTGCAAGTCGAATAAATGCGCTGTTATCACAATAGCAGCTGCGCTATCAAAATTAAACGTGTCGTAACGAAATTCTTATTAAATTCCACTTGTCCAATACCTTCCAAGATTCTAGATATTTTATTTCAGATATCGGAACCACGCCAAAAATCGTTGTAGATTATTCAGAACAAACTTGTCAAATATTACTTCAGTAATTATATCTCATATGTTGATTTGGTACCATTAGTAACTCAATTTTACAGTACAGAAAAAATATTGACCAAGTATTTCATGGAAATTACTCAAATGAATAAGGGCATTAATTCTTTTCGTGAAAGCACCAATGAGAGGTAATTTCTAAGCACCCAGCCTCCGCAAATCCGACCCACATCGACCAACTACGCGACTACAAAATTCATCGCAGAACTTCTAAAGGTAGGAAGAATAATGAAGATTAATAATCCAACCATTAGGCTTTGCTTGAATCGCAAATTTGATGACAGTTGTCTCTGGAGCACCGTTACAGTACAGCAGCCTGTAACGTATCTTTCGAATATTCGAAATCATTGAGATTTAAGAATTGAGATTTGGGAATTGAGATTTGAGAAAGGTAATCGGTCGATTGTCTGTAAAGTCTTTCGATCGATGGTAACGAACCGATTGCCGGTAAAGTCTTTCGATCAATGGTAATGAAACGATTGCCGGTAAAGTCTTTGGATCGATGGTAATGAACCGATCATCGAACCCTTACCGACCACCGACATACTTATCGACTGCTGTTTAAGATCTGCCTTACCCAGAGTCGACCCCTGCTACGTCGGTAGGACAGTGCGCTCCCGAGGTAAAACAGGCACCCGAACCGACTGTAGGTAAAACATAGTTACCCCTGGTAGGTAAATAGCACGGATACGAACCCCTCGGTCGGTAACCATGTCGTTAAGGGGATCTTGAGTTAGAACCGGCACATCCCTTCTACTTTCTACTATAAGAGGCAATTGATCCCATTGATTCAATTCGACGGGGTAACAAGACTATCCTTCGAACAGGGCGAATTTGACGCGAATTCAAGATTGTATTCGCAGGTGCAGGTGCAGATCCATATTTCTGAAATTTCATTTATTTTGAAGAAGTATTTCAATGGCTTTCGATCGTAACCCGGAATCGAAGAAGTATTTTCATAGCTTTTAATTATAATCCGGAGCTAGCGAAGTTATCCAACAAGGGATAATATTTCTAAGCAGGTAATGAATTCCAAGAATTCATTGTTCTCAGCGACCCAGGTAATCCCCCTTGTATTTTCTGGACGATAGGATTCGCCGCACCAGTACACCTGAGCTTTGCAGATTGTGCGCTGGGTGCATGAATTGGCCCCCTTAACCTTAGCGTAAACCGCTTTCTATATGCGATAACGAGGTTTAATTACAGCGAAATATCAAAGTCAAAGAGAATGCCGTGGGAAAGTTAGTTCAGGGATCTAGTAGTCAGTGAAAAGACTATTTTTCGTAACACCTGCATGGGAAGTTCGACTTCGCGCACTTTCGAGAGTGCGAGAGATAGCTAATTCCCTTACAGGCCGAGAACAGTGCGGGAAACTACATTACAGCACTGTCCTCGGCCCGTATGGGATCAGCTGTCTCGCACTTCACAGTCCACGAAATCCAACTTCCGATTACAGGTTTTACAACAAACGGGGTGTGTATCTCCTGCGGGTTGACGATTCCTAACTCGTGTGAATGCCGACACTCGCCACTCGTCCGCTAACTTCCCGCACTTGATGCACAATATACTATAAACAAAAGAAAAGTGCTGGAAAAGTGCAAAAATGCAGGATTTCAAGTTTGGTTGGGGTGCACGGGTACCCCGTAGTGGCGTTCTATGGTCAAATGAGCTTTCCAAGAATTCACGTCTTGAATACCGTGATAACATCAAATAATAGCAAGAATAGACTCGCCAAGAGGAAGTAACCTACCATTGCGAAACATACTGTACTCGGACAAAGGCAATGGCAATGGTATCCATACGACTGTCCATGAGACGTCTTCAGAATTCGGACCTCCAAGAATGGTTGGTTCAGTCTTTTAATCCGGCAATCGACGGATTTCGTTCCCGAGAACATATTAAGTCAGCAGTAAACATCGAATTGTGTCACTTTCTTCTTATTAAAGTGGGTCAAAGTATCAGCTGCACAGGTATACGTGGCTCGTACTGAACCTTCCAGTAATCTGCCGAACCCGGACCTATAGCTTTTCTGACTATTGTTTTCGTACGTATTCGTTGATTGACCATTATATCTAGATTTACAGGTAATTAGGCTAATAATAATTACGTACCGCATCGATCTTGAATGCAGGCTCAGGACAAGAGAATTCGCTTCTTCATTTGAAATGAGTTATATAGGTTACGGGAATTCCTGAAATTAACTAATCTGTAACTAGTGTCTCACTTTATTTACGCCGTGTGCAGATCAAGAAATCATATCTCGTATCGCATTATTCTACTTCTATGAAATCGCGGTGAAATAAACGACTGACCAGGGTCGTTGGCCGACTCAATTACGAATGACGTATCTCAGCTGAAAAAATTCTGTGAAATCCCAGGTGATAAATAAAACACATTTTCTGGAGGATACATTTGTTGATTCAATATCCGAAAGACCAGATTCACATCCACTAATCATCATATTCCTCCATAATCCAGGTACTAGTGGGCAATTATAGTCCATAATGATGATGAAACTGCAGCTGGAATTGAAAAATGAAAATATATTTCGTCGAGGGATTGCATAGGACAGTATATAGTAATTAAAAATAATCGTTAGGTACTTATGGTTATATCCAATCAAGTGAAAATGATTGAATAAACATAATGACGTCGCTATTATCTCCATCTACGAGGGCTACGTTCTTTTTGTGCTGATTTAAAAATGAGTTGAGGTTCTTGAAAAAATTCTCCATCCTAGGCTAATGTAGGCCAGATTATGGAAAACATCAGTTCGCTGCACAAAAACAGTTTTTCTTTAGGAAGGCTTACATAGATTGAGAAAGAAAATTATCACAAATTAGTCCGATTCACGTAACCCCACAAAAGTTCGATTCGCTTGTATATTTTCAAGTACACATCGACTTGATAATATACAAGTCACGTACTTATTTGAATCAAAAAGAATTCACTGGTAATTGATAAATAACACTTTTGGAAAGAAAACGAAAGAACGTCTTTTCACAGGATACATAAATAAATAAACGTGGATACAGGAAAAGGAGAAGTATTGAAAATATTGAAGACAGTAATTATTTTCATTCAGTTGCATAGTTTATTACTTTTACACGATCATATCTTCACTATTTAGAAATCGAGATATCAGAAAATAATCAGGGTTTGTGTGCAGTACTTGAAGTATCGACAAAACAAAATGTCGACCGCGGTCGGCGCTCGGCATGGCAGCCCCCCACTCCGGCTACGATGGAACTCCGAACCGTGAGGTGGCTTCGAGGGGTATATATCCGCGCGCTCTCAAGAAGCCGACGCAGTTCGCTTCAGGTCACCCGGCTTAGCGAATACTTACTTACTCACTTACAAAAAACCTGGATGATCGGCAATCATGAGTGACGAGGAAAGTTCTTGTAAGAGAATAAAGTTAGACAAAGAGGAGGGCGGTTTAGAGGAAGCTGTCACGTTTGTCGAGAAAGCAAAACCTCCGCGATGTCCGTTCAAGAATAGCTTGGAGTTACTCATCAGTGAAGAGCAGGCCAAGAATCTCGAAAACGCTTTGAGATCCTATTCAAATTTCAACGGAGAAAACTTCGAACAAAAGGACGATAGGAAATACAACAGCCAGGACACACTTAATGGCCATGATCAAAATAACGACAACGATTCGAACCAAGAAGCCAGCGACGATCTGAGACACTTCGATGTACTCGACGATTTGGAGAGGCACCCGGATCGGGATGGGTCAGACTCAGATACAGACTCGACGGACAGCATGGATTCCGATGTTCCGGAAGATGAAATCGAAGCCATGCTTGAAGAGGGTTTGCCCGATGAATTTAAGGGAAAGCGGAGAAAAAAGGGAGACGAAATGCCGTACGAGGAGAAAGAGAAGCTGGTTTTGGATGAGATTGGACACAATCATTTCGACGTTTTGCCAGAGGGATGGGTTCAAGTGACTCACAACAGCGGACTGCCGTTATACCTGCACAAACAGAGCCGTGTCTGTACTCTGGCAAAACCGTATTTTCTCGGGCCGGCTAGTGTGCGGAAGCACAAAGTCCCTGTGAGCGCGGTACCCTGTCTGCAGTATAGAAGAGCTCTGCGGGAAGAGGTAGAGGAAGAGGAGAAGAGAAAGAAGGAGAGGGAAAAAGAATCTGCGGTGGAAACTTGCAGCTTACCTAGCGCCAAGATTGAAACTATTCAAGAAAATAGGGCAGCACATTCTTTGGACAGCGAACAACTCAGGAGTTATTGTCAAACGCTGTTTCGTTTTAAAGCAATAAAAGTCATGAGATTTCAGTCTTGGTCGGCGAGGAGAAAGTTTACAAAGAACAAGAAGCATCGTAAACAACTGGAACGCCCCACTTTACCGGATGGTACAAAATTGATAACCTTCCCAGTCGCCGGAGCCAGCGTCTCTGGAAATTCCAACGCAGCAGCAGGGGAAGAAAGCGGCGGCCAAAGACCCCCTAAACACTGGATCATGAATCCATCGGGCAAAAGCTACGTCTGTATTCTCCACGAGTACGTCCAGCACGCCCTCAAGAAGCAGCCAACGTATAAGTTCAAAGAATTAGAGAATGCTTCGACGCCTTACTCGGCAGTGGTATGCATAAACGAGATGGAGTACGGCAGCGGCTTTGGGAGCAGCAAGAAGCAAGCAAAGGCCAACGCGGCGCGGAAGACCTTGGAGATCCTGATTCCGCAAATGAGGGATAAAATTTCCGGAGACTCGGGAGACGGCGGTGCCAATAATTCTAGTACGGCTTTGAAGGCGTCGAGAGAAACGACCGAAGCTGATCTATCGTTCTTCGATGAAATCAGCATCACGGATCCCAGGGTCGCAGAGTTCTGCGCCAAGACTACGGAACCTTCGCCTCACGCGATTCTGATAACTTGTTTACAGAGGAATTTTGGACTCGGCGATATGCACATAAACTATTCCGTAAACACTCTGAAGCATCAACGAAACGAGTTTACGATGCGTGTCGGTAAACACGAGGCGACGGTTGTTTGTCGCAACAAGAAGGATGGCAAGCAGCGGGCTGCTCAGGCAATATTGCAGCGATTACACCCGCACATACAGTCGTGGGGTTCGTTGCTGAGATTGTACGGATCCCGGAGCGTTACGTCGTTCAAAGAAAAGAAGCAATTGGAGCAGGAAATAACTCTGTTGCAGGGTAAAGCTGTGGTTAATCAACCGAACCATGCGATATTGGGGAAGCTTAGACAAGAGATGAAGCACCTCGCCGAACAGCGCCAGGCTGTTCAACCGATAGGTAAATTTTTGTCATCCGATTTACCAACCGGATCTGCAGCTAACTTGAACAACGTTGACTTATAACGATTCAAATTTTTCTTGGTGTGTAGCACTGTCTATATACACAAGGCAAAGTCGTGTACATCATTGTTTTGCCTATGTGACGGATGTGTCACTAGTAGGACTGGTTCATTCACATGTACACCGCGGCCTTTAAGTTGCATTTATATTAATAATTACGACGGATGTGTCGCCCAAGATGGGATTATTAATGTAAACCAAATTAGAAGTGATCAATTTTTTTATTGAAAAAACCGATGAGAAAAATTAACGGACGATCCGGGAATCGAACCCAGGATCCACGGATGCTTAGCCGGAGATTTACTCCACTAGACCACCGTCTTCGCCCACAGATCACGTCAATTCTT
>JAFFZH010012416.1:0-29502 GCA_018420115.1 Euura saliciscinereae
CCGGCATTTTGGAGCGAAAAGAAAAAAAATGTAATGAGCATGATCCGTCAGCTAGGACTCCCCACATTGTTTCTGACTTTGTCTGCCGCTGAAACAAAGTGGTTGGAATTGATTAAGATACTGAAACGAGTTGTTGACAATACAGACATATCGCTAGAAGAATGTAAAGCTTTGAGCTGGCAAGAACGTAGTCGATTGATTCGATCCGATCCAATTACTTGTGCTCGATATTTTGACAATCGTATCAGAGAAGTATTCAAGGTACTGCTGACAAAAAATGGGATATTCGACACCCATGATGTATTGGAATTCTATTGGCGCGTGGAATTCCAGCACAGGGGAAGCCCACATATTCACTGCTTATTGTGGCTACGTAACGCACCAATATATGATGCTACAGATGTAGAATCAGTACAGAAATGTCAGAAGTTCATTGACTCCTATACCACGTGTTATAATGATCCAGAAATAAATTCATTGGTGAGCTATCAAGTACATAAACATAGCCGATCCTGTAAACGGTCTTCGAATGGAGAAGACACGTGCAGATTTGGATTTCCGAAATTGCCGATGAAAGAAACACGAATTCTGGTGCCCAACAAAGACAAATGTTCTGAACAAATACAAAATCATATTACTCATGTGTGGAACGAGATAATCAAAATCACAAAAATATTGGCGAGCAACAATAACTCTAGTGGCATAGCCACAATAGACGACTTCCTCTTAGAAATTAATTGTACGGAAGATGAGTACATTACTGTAATTCAATATAATATACAACGGCCAACGATCTTTTTGAAACGAGCGATCAACGAGCTACGTATTAATCCTTACAACAAATTAATCATACAATTGATGAAAGCGAATATGGATATACAGTTTATACTAGATCCATACGCCTGTGTTGGATATATTATCAATTATATTGGAAAAAGTCAACGTGGTTTGTCGAAACTAATCAGGGATGCAGCCAATGAAGTACGCAGCGGAAATCATTCCATACAAAATCAGCTGAGAAGTATCGTGAATGTGTTTGTTAATAAAACTGAAATATCTGCACAAGAAATTGCGTATCATATACTGAGCATACCATTGTCAGTGTCGTCGAGGAGTAGCGTCTACATAAATACCTCGCCCATTAACGAAAGATGCCGTATGCTCAAGTCTAAAAAAGAGCTTGAGAACCTTCTACGCTCTAATCCGGATTCGACAGATATCATGATGTTGGGTGTAATTGACCACTATACAGTTCGACCCGATGAACTAGAATTATATTGTTTGGCAGATTTCGCTGCGAAATGTGATTACTCCCGCAGATCAAAACAATCGAAGCTGCAAGACGTGGACGAAGTAAACGACGACGATGAAAATAATGAAAATATTCATGCTACTGACGATACTTCCAATTGGCTGAAATTGAAGGACAATTCAGGATTCGTTCGGATTCGGAAATCGACTCGAATCATTCGATATCGTCGATATGATATAATTAATGACGAACGAAATTACTATCGAGAACAATTGATGCTTTTCACGAATTGGAGAGATGAAATTCATTTCAGTGAAACGGAAGATTTGTCTCAATTATATGCACATAGGATTGAACTAATAAAGGAAAACAGATCTAGATATGTCAAAAACAATAACATCGATACCGATTTGGAAAATGCTTTAGAAGAGATGAATAATGAAATAGATAATGACGTAGCTGAAAATGATACAGTTAATGAAAAGAGTATTACCGAGGAGTTTGCAATTTATGAAGCAGAGCAAGCAAATACCGACATTGCTCTGGAAATTACAAATAACCCAAACACGTATGATATGGCCCTAAATATACCTTTACCGAGGCAGTTGCCGAACGATGAATATTACGCTTTAATACGTTCACTTAATGATAAACAGTACCAATATCATCTTGACCTGATTTATCGAATTCGTAATGGAAATGAAAATTTTTATCATTTCATCAATGGTGGTGCCGGCGTTGGTAAAAGTAAATTGATCGAAGCCGTGACTCAAACAATTACCAGACATTGCAACCTGATTCCCGGGAATGATCCGAACGATATTTATGTTCTGCTTTGTGCGCCGACAGGTAAAGCCGCTTTTAACATTGGAGGAGTCACTTTACACACCGCCTTTCATTTACCGATAAACCGAGACATCATGAATCCATTGCAGCCAGATCAGTTGAATACGTTGAGTACCAAACTGCGTAAGCTGTGTATACTTATAATTGATGAAATTTCAATGGTTGGAAATAAAATGTTTAATCTCATCAATAGACGTTTACAGGAAATTTTTCGTACTACAGAACCATTCGGTGGAATTTCTGTTGCACTGTTCGGAGATTTCAACCAGTTGAGACCGGTAATGGATGGCTGGATATTTGATGTTAACAAAAAAGATCCTTTATCGGTACTAAGTGGACCATATTTGTGGAAAATGTTTCATATTTACGAATTAGATGAAATAATGCGTCAAAAAGATGATATGATCTTTGCTCAAGTTTTGAATAGACTTGCCCAGGGAATCCTAGGTGAAGATGATCATAAACTTCTCAAATCACGTGAGGTAGGAAACCTCATGGAGCAAAATATTCAAATTCCATCTGAATCAATTCATCTGTTTCCAGCGAATAAGCAAGTTGATGCTCACAATAACGCATACTTACAAACATTAAACGAAAAGAAATATGAAATCCAAGCTATTGATATATGTGTGGGTGCACCTTCAGCAGAAAAAAAAGCAGCGATATTAAATGGAACGAAACAGTTACCAGTCAACAAAGCCCAAGGATTGCCATTCACTATAATAGCCAAATTAACAGCCAGATATATGATTACCGTGAATATAGATACGGAAGATGGTTTGACAAATGGAGCTACCGGAAGATTGAGATTCATCACTTTCGGAACTAATCACAAAAATCAAAAAATACCTATCCGATTGTTCCTGGAATTTGAAGATCCAAAGATTGGATATAACAGCCGCGTGAAATGGCAAAATTACATGAAAAATAATGGAATAAACCTGAATTGGGTACCAATAGAACACGTTGTCAAAACTATAGTGACCAAACAAAATAGCCTGTGTCAAGTTATGCGCAAACAATTTCCACTCGTACCAGCTGAAGCAATTACAATACATAAATCACAGGGTAGTACCTTCACAAGTGTTACCGTTCACACTGGAACACGGAATGTGGATCCAAGGATGTTATATGTTGCACTAAGTAGAGTCACATCTTTAAATGGACTCTTTATTGAAGGGACCTACTTGCCACCAAAATATAATTTGTTTGATCCAGCAAAAGAAGAAATCAAGAACATGAAACAAGAGAGATCTCTAATATTACAGATGCCATTTCCACAACGTTATAAAACTATAGATAATTTAATCGTGATGTTCCAAAACGTGAGGTCGCTGAATAAACATTTGACCGATATACAGAAGGACCGAGCTTTTTTATCGGCGGACTTATTAATATTTGTCGAAACTTGGACTCTTCCGATGGATTACTTGGCTATTGAATCATTCGCCTTTATGTATAGCCGGGATTGCACAAAAACACGCAAGCCATATGGACATGCCGTGTTTGTGAAGGAAGAGTTAGCTGGCACTATACGACAATTTTACAGTAAATGCTATGAACAAAAAATTGACGTTAACGGTATACTAATAAACCGAGTTGCGATTATCTTTGTCTATAGTACGCCAAATGCTCCGTTCCAAGAATTGAAGTCATTATTGAATGACTCCTTGTCAACATTGAAAACCGGAATTCCCGCAGTCACAAATATTATTGTAATAGGTGATTTTAATATAAATGTTTTGGATGTCACGGATACCCGGACGCGGCAATTGATAAAACTCTTTGATGACTGGGAATTATTCTCTTCAACACCCGAAAGCGCCTACTCAACAATTTATAACACTCAAATAGACTTGTGTTTTTCTTCACAAATATTGATATCCAGATATTATGAAAGTGTGACAAGTGACCATAAAGCAATTTGGTTCGAACTATAGAACCAACATAAACAGGCGATGCAAAAGAGAAAAAACCATACCAGTTTGTACTTCAGTCCTATAATATCCCTATAATACTACCATATTTTTGCACCATCGTTTGATTCTTTTATTTCAAAACAAAACATACAGAAAAAAAAAAATAATTGGCGATCGTGCCTCATGCAAAAAAGCGATGAGCTTTTTGGCTAAAACGGGCTAGTTTGAGTTGAGGTCAACTTTCTCAAGATTCTCGGAGTCTGGGTGGGATTTCGCATGGTTTGTGGGGTGTTCGGAGTCTAGGTTGACTGTTTCGTGGTTTCCAGGAGACAATACAATGAAACCCGTTTTCGCCATTTAAAATACTCGGGACAACTTACCCCGGGGTCTGTGACAACTTACCCCGCCTCGGGGCAAGTTGTCACACTCCGCGAATTTTTTTGAAAATTCGAAAAAACCTACTCAGACTCGCTTTAGAATAACCAAAAATTTTCTGTAGGTGCGCAAAGGATGCATCTACAATACCCCATCTCAAGATTTGCGAAAAAAAAATTTGGAAAAATTCTAAAAATCAGAGAGTAAAAAGTGTGACAACTAGCCCCGGTCTCCCCTATTTTGCCCTCCTTAACGGGATGGAAGTCACAGTTTTTCGACCGGGGAAATAAACCGGGAAAAAAACTTTGGCAGGAGAGAAAAAACCTGGCAGCAGGGAAAAAAAACTCTTGTAACCATCGTAACGGTGAAATAAACCAAGAAAGTGCTGCCCCCAGTAGAGAACGCCGTTCTCGTCGTTCTAACCTGACTTTCACTCGTTTTCAATGCATATGTGGTAGAAAATAACATATGTGGCATGGGAAGGAGGCAGGCGTTTTGTCTCGCGTATTTTGCAGAACTCGTCTTCTGCAAAAGCAACGCTCGACAAAGAACGCCTGTTTCTTTTCCTTGGTGCATAATATACTATTTTTTCAATGCCCAAAATCGTCGCATACATATAATTTTGTTTGTTTTATTCATAAGAATTAAAATGGATAAATTTTGAGTTTTGTTAATGCCATATTATAGGCACTTAAAATATTAAAAGAAATTACTATATGAGTTAATACTGAAAAGCCACTTGTTTGCCACAAAATGAGCATAGAATGTCATAGAAGCTTCTAGAACGACGCTCGGGATTCATAGAAGCCCGTAGAACATCAGGGATTAACGCGCCGTCGCCTATATAAGCGACGACGCGCTAATTCAGGGTTGCCAGATTGGGCGATATATCGCAATTTGGGCGACTTAGAGCGCGACTTTGCGACCAAATTTGGAGGTTTTGCGATTGTTGCAATTTGGGCGATTTAGATTTTCTAAAAAGCGATATTTGGGCGACCCAGAGCGCTCCCTCGTAACCAGATTTTGAGGTTTTCAAATTACCGCAATTTGGGCGATTTAGATATCTTTCAGCGATATTTGGGCGACTTGTTCCGCACAAGAGGAAATCAAATCAATCCGAAAATCGATATCTCCTTGCTATCTTGCAAGGAGATATACTTGAATAATTTAATCAACTGCAGATATAATTCCACTTCAACAATTTGTACTCTAAATCTACAATTTTACAAATTTGTATCAATCATGTTTCGATTTTTCGAACGGTCGGAAGGACACTACGCATATAATATAATTAATAATAATAAAGACAAAAAAAAATCACTTGAGTAATACCGCGTTTTTTTAATTGTGGCGCGTCCGTTAGTGCGATTTTGGGCGACCTCAAGCCGCCTCTCGTGATTGCGATTTTGGGCGACTTGAGCGCCCTCTCTGCGCGACTAGCTAAGCGACTAATCTGGCAACCCTGCGCGCTATAGCGAAACAACCAGTCGGCCACGCGCCTTCTGAGACGAAGCAATCTTCCACTTTAACATTCGGCTTACTACTTACTAGATTTCATTAATTCGAGATAGAATTAAAATTAACGTTCGGCTATATGGGATTCCAGAGAGGACCCAAACGTACTAGTTTTCATTGATTTATATTCAAATCAACTTAACGTTCGGTTATACGGGATTCCCAGAAAGGACCCAAACCTACTAGTTTTTTATTAATTCACATTAGAATTGATGCTTATCGTTTCACGAGATTCACATAAAAAAAATCGAACCTTATAAAATTTCGCATAATAATTAAAAACGTCCAATAGGACAGAAAAAAATCAGATCCCAGAGTCATAATTTCAAAAACCCCTACCCACGTCAAAATCAACACCTCAGCCGATAGTTGGAATCCAATTATCGGAAAACCCACATCCAAACTCCAAACACCAAAAGACCTACAGTTTTACAACCAGTTAATGTTGATCACTACGTATCAACAACTGTTCCTTGTAAAATCCAAACCTACAGTTTTACAGGCAGTTATCGTTAATCATTACGCATTGACAACTGTTCCTTGTAAAAATTGGCATTCACAATTCCACTGTTTTACAAACAGTTATTGCTAATCACTACGCATTAGTAACTGTTCTTTGTAAAATCCGCATCACAAAGTCCACGGTTTTACAAGCAGTGATTGTTAATCACTGCGCATTAACAACTGTTCCTTGTAAAATCCGCATCTCAAATCCACGGTTCTGCAAGCAGTCACTGTTAATCATTACGATTATCGACCGTTCCTTGCAAAATTCGCACCCACGATCCCATGGCTTCGTCACTGTTAATTACTACGTATTAACAGCTGTTCCTTGCGAAGTCCGCATATCAGATCCTGTAGTTTCACAAGCAGTTATTGTTAATTATTACATATTGACGGCTGTTCCTTGCGAAATTCATACCTAAATCCTTTGGTTCTATACGAGCGGTTATTGTTGATCAGTAAGCGTCAACGACCGTTCCTCGTGTGAATCCAAATCCCGCATTCACACCTCCCAAACACCCGAACACATACACACACCGATTACCGTACTACCTAGTACGAAGGTACGTCCACAAAATCCTGATTCAAATGCACACACCTCGCACAGAGGATTTTGGGGGCGTAACAACCTGATGATGAAATTTTTCAAAAGATTGTACCGTGTATTCCTGAGCACTACCAACGTTCATTTACGGCTATCGCACGGCAAAGTTCATTATTCAGAATCACTATATAATAAAAGTGTGCTGATAACTGTCAGCTGTCAGATTAAAACTGACATAAATGTCGCCGTACCCATTACTTATCGAAAATCTACTCTCGCAAAAATTCTGCCACAAACGAACACAACACAAACTTTTCTTGATCAAGGTTTTGTGTCATTTATCGGTTTATGTCAGTGACGGCCGATAGTCATATTCTTCGCCCGCCCCAAGCTCATTTCCGGCGAACAGCTCCAAACGGAGCGAAGTCAGATTCTGGCGGCGTCACCGCCGTCCAATCAGCATCGCGACAAGGAGCTGTCAAAGAATCGAGAACCAACGATAAATAATCGTGACAACCAACTTTTTAAGAATGTAAAGCGGCCCTTAATTGACTTTTTTTGACCGGCTTGAAAAAAAGCCGGCAATGAGCGGGAAAAAAAAGAAGTTGATCATATTTACTTCTTCCTGTTACCTACTACCTTACTTTTTCTGGTCGAAAAAATGCTATTTGTTCCACTATTTGTATCTATTTCTAACCTACTTATAAGGTGCCGTGTCAAAATGGTCACCTTAGTGTCGCTTATAGGCACAGGAAACGCAGAAACCAATACCTAGATGAGTTACACAAAATATGGTGTGCCCGGAGGGCTAAGTGGCCTTTTTAAACTCGTCTGGTTGCAGTATTCGTCTTTGACTCGTGCTAGCTCGCTTCCAAATTGTATTGCAAACTCTAAACTCGGTATAAAAAAAGCCCACTTACGCCGTACAATATACTATTTAGACCCTTTCAAAAGAAAAGGTCGAACATTCTCACCGAAAATTAAAAATTCAAACAGCAGTCATTTCACGACATTTTTTTTAGATCTTACGTGACGACTGACGAACAGCATCATACATTATATTTTGAGAATAATTTTGTAATTGTTGTTTCAGATCAAACGCCTACCTCTAATTTTGGCCACCGAAAACCGTACGAGCGAGGGACACTTTTTACGCCGGCCATGATAGCAGCGCTCCCAGTCAATATATCGAGATGAGAAAAAATGTGTTAGCGAACCTCAATAGATGTTCTTTCAAATAAAGAAAAGTTGAATGAAATCGATCAAATACTTTTTGAGAAAATAATTCCTAAAATTCGCCTATTTTTCACGCGTTGAGTGGTCTATCCTATTTTTCTCGGATGTCCCGGTGTCCCCAAACTACAGAATCTTTAGTACAGATACGGTATGGAAAATTAAGCCCCGATGTTGTTTATCATACCTGGGTGACAAAGATTCGCAAATCATATTTTGTGCTCTGGAGTTGAGGCTTATCAAACTGAGGTATAGAACTATACTCCTCCAATCCGTTTTAATTTGATAACGTGAACTCGAATAGCAAGTTGAACCGTTCTAGCTCAGTATGCTCGACCCTAGTTTGCTAATTAGGGCCATACATCAATTTCCAACCTCCGGCGTCCCGTAGATAATTTATTGAAGGGTCCTCTCGCTGCTGGCGCAGTAGTTCCAACCAGAGAGCAGTTTTTTTCTGTCACTTTTTGAGCCAGTCAATAGCTCAGGACCCGCGTCTTCAGTCATGAGATCATATGAGATGCTTGTTAGCTTATATTGCGAATAATAATTATTTCTGCAGCCGCGCGTAGTACATACATACGTCGTTACTCAGCGAAGACAGACAAATCGCGATTGGTAACCGAAGTCCTCGCAAATATCGGATTTCAAAGCGTCGTAGTATCGACAAATGCCCAGTTAAGTGTTGTCAGACTGGAGCAAATGTCCAGTCCCGCCTTTTTTACTCGGGTTGCATCATCAATAAATCCAGTGTACAAACTTGACACAAGTTTTTCCAGGAGTCAGAAAAAACTCTCGTTGTTAAACTAAACTTCGGTAGACCAACATTTGAAGGGCTGGCGGCTCTTTCCCTTTTAACATAATTCACACATTTAAACAGAACGTTTCATCGGAATTCAGTGATGTTGTTAAATTCCATGGTACTTGCTTCTCAGATTTCGCAAAGATTCTTTGGTTTTCTTATCGTCCCCACTGAAGATCTTATTTCAGTCGAGCGATGTGTACAAAGTAACTGTCTTTCGATCGTCAGCGCGACACCCTGACCTGATGGCGCCAAGGCAGCTCTCTAGATTTGTCCTCTTCTGGTGTACGTCCACAGATTCATTCCTGGGATCGGCGTCTCGTGTAACCATCCACATTTGATCATATGTACTAGAGCGTAATGCGTCACCGATTCTCCCGCATCGCGTCTTCGAGAAACGTCGAAAGGTCTCAAGTATAGTACCTCGTTTCTCCGGGACCTGGTATCGCCAAGAACTTATTCTGACTTATTACCCCGTTATCTCGAAAGCAAGTGGGGTGGGATGGGTGGGGACGAGATCCAGTTTCATGAAAGGCACCGCTCCGTACCAGTCAAGCTCGTGCGACGCAATGTTCAGAGAGAACGGAGAGCGGAAACCAGAGAGTGGTGGTTCTGCTTCAGGGGACAAACGGGGTCCAGGGAAGTTTGTACTTCTAATCTGTCATCCATTTGTTAGAGACTATGACATTATAAACCATATACACCAGCCGTGTCCCTGTTTCTGACTCTTCCTTCAGTTCACCAGGGTTCAGGAGTCAGGACCACCATGAAGGCGCTCACCTATTCGAACCACTTCGTCCAGTATACTACAAACCGCAAACTTTCGACGAACGAAAACTAATTTTTATTTCACCTGAGAGCTGCGCGTGCACCGACCAGTATCATCTATCAGAAGCTCAAGTTTACCACGAGATGTGCTGGAATCTATTCCGCTGGATCGGATCGATCTCGTATTCGGAATATTGCAATTGGAAAATGGTGGACATAAAATACAGTAAAACCTCCGAATAGGCGCCCTCTGAATAGGCTACCTTCCCCTAATCCTCGCTTGAGCGCATTCCCCCACTCGGTTCTGTTTACGAGTGTGTGTACACTTACCTCTGAATAGAGAACCTATTGGGAAACACTTCGAGTCACTTATTTGTACATGAGTATATCACGTCAAGAACAACACAGACACGGGATACCCTATTCAGACGTAATGCCGGCGACCGAGTCGTGTCGTGCTAGGGAGCCGTTGGTGGGGGTAAATCAGTTCCAAGAATTATACTCCCCTAACCGCCTTCGAGGTAGCTTATTCATAGGTTTCACTGTATTTCCTCGTAAAAGGTTTAATATTACATCCCATCAGAGTCTTCTGTTTTTTCTCTTTTCTTCAAACAAGAAGGAGGACGACGGCACGCGCGGGCGCCTGGTACACTGGGGAGTCCTGATGGTGAAGCTATGGCGGCCCTGTGCGGTGCGCAATGCCCGTGTACCGTCGGCTTTTGTCGGTGAAGGCGACTCTTCATCATCCTTCTGCCGATACGTCGTTCCTGTTAACCCGTACCATCCGCCAAGAGAGGAACCTGTCTGCTCGAGCCCGCCAATAGCAGTCATATATTAATTAGTATACCAGAGCGACCAGACCAAGTTATTACCGGCTCGGAATTAATAGACCCTTCATCGAATAAATACGGAGGAGATCACGCTGCCTCTCATGATCCTGGCCTGGTCCTCAAAGAGGAACATGTAGATGCATCCACAGCTTTTTATACGATTTCTCTCTTCGACGTCCGATCCGATGAATTTGGAGAGTACTATCATCTATCTTCCCTATTGTTTTAGCATTTCAAGGCTTGGCTAAGTATTGAGGGATATATTACACGATTACACGATTATGCAGTCACACAGCGTGACAGACTCCGTGAAGCCTGAGAAGGTTTGATTGACTCTGTTAATAAAGCGGGCTCTGCTGAACTTACTCACTCCACCGACCCCGCTTCCTGACTTGCCCAGGTACGCGGTCATCCTTATAGATGACCACGCGTATCCCTGTGTCTACGATTTACTTTGCCTCTGCCCGGATATAAGCTCTCTGCGCCCGCAAGGCTAGAGTCAAATTAACCATATCATTCCCATCGTTAAGGCACCAAGAATAACGCCCAGTACACATCACACCAGTACATAAAATTTCACATTCCGAATTTCTTTCTGGCGTGTTCTAGAAATCCGTATGTGCATTATGTTTTAGCTAACGTTATAGAAAGTACGTAGTGACAAGTTTGCTATTTTCGTACTCCTAACCGAGTGAAGATGATAGTGTATACTACTTGCAGTATGGTAGTCAGTACCGTGTCACGGAATAACTAGTGCTTTGCCTATAAGTAATGAGAACTATGGGATAATACTCATCGTTAATACATTGCACAGTTAAAGTAACCATATGGCTCGATAGTATCCTCTGCTATGGGCCACTTTGGGGCTCTTCATTCAGTAAGTGTGGTAATGAGAATTACTATGTTCTTTAGTTTGTAGCGATTATGGTTTCCGATGGGAAGATAAATGGACAAATAAATATAAACAATACAGTGAAATTTTATGTAGTTTTTAATCAGTCAAATTTATTCATTCATTTACTTATTACAAAATTGTAAGTTGTTCAATTTTATAATGAAAGAAAATTTCTACGCGTGGCAAACTTACAAACCAAGTTCCATCTTTTTGAAATACATAAAGTATATCCCGAGACAAGACAATGTATGAATGAAAATATGATGCCTAACGACGCAGCAATGAAAGTTAAATCAAATGTAAAGAAATGACTCAAATTCGACGAGGAAAGAGAATTTTGTATAAGATATATGTGAAAGAGATCTGCTTGAATATTAATCAATATTGTGCTGGTTTGTCCACGTACAGGGGGGCTGTCCACGTCAATTCACGTAGCGCCTGGACCGCAAAATTTTTCATTCGCTTCGTGATTTTTGGTGTTTGACCTTGCTCGCAAGCATTTTTACATTTTTTTTTCAGATTTTTCGGACCAACGCTTTCTGAGTTATGATTTTTTTCAACCGAAAAAGGACTATTTTTTTAAATCCGAAAAAATTCACAAACGATCAACGTAGAATAGTTTCCCGCTCGCGAGAATGTGGGCCAAATTTATATTTTTTTTTTGTTTTTACTTACTTAAAACTAAGAAAACACTAAAACTACGACTTTTATCGACCCTACCTACCTATCAATACTATTAGCATTAAAAATGCTTCACATTTTGGGGTATTTAGAAAGTGTAGGTGGTGGGTATGGGTGTCCGATCGGCAAATTTAACATTTTGAGCAACAGATGTAACGTTTTATCGTCACGGTAGTCGGATATAGAAGGCATGTAAGGTTTGAAAGTTTTTTGTTTTAATATGAACAAGATAACCGGATGTGTATTATGGTCAGTTATCCCGCGAGTAATGGAAGCGAGTACGTGAAAAACGTTAACTGATGCCGAGCGATCCAAATTATATTGCAAACACAAATTGGATATCAATGACGGGAGTAACTATGAGTGTGAAAAACCTAGAATTTCTGAGGTTGAAAGAATTAAATTGTTTCGGGAACGTGACCGTAAGACACAGTGCATAAAAAAACATAAAAGTTCAGCGAAACGCACTCAAAAATTTATGTGAAAAAAAAAAATGAATGAAAAATCATAAGAAACATTTCCAATGCCTAAGATTCTTGCCCCACGGGTAAAACCTGTAGATATTTTTGAATTGAAAGAATGAACAAAAAATTGAATTCAACTGGTCGCTTACGAGGAATATGAATTCGATCATATATTCACTGTTACAAGAATAAAATGTACACAAAATTATTTGATCGTAGTGTACATCCCAGAAACGATTAGACTGCATTCAACGAAACAAGCAATTTCCAACACGTCCCATTCCTGGCACAGTTGATATTTGATCAGATTATTATTCCTTGTAACCGACCAGTTGAATTCGACTTTTTTTTCATTTTTCCAGTCCAAAAATAGTATTGATACATCTATGGTTTGTGACGATTTGTATATAAAGTGACAATTTCAACAAGAAAGAACGAGAAAGTGACGTGAAGACATTTAAAGTGCACGCCACAAATTTGACTAACGATGTGCGAAGGAATAATCGAAATGACTAGTGTGGTCAAGGCTAACGCCGGAAGAGACGAGTGAATTCGCTCTCTTGGGAAAGACGTTAGAGTAAGCAGACGTGCTAAACTTAACTTTACTGGATTCAATATAGAATCATTTGTTCCATTGAAACTGAATAGAATATCTGGAGTAAACCCACAAAATCAAGACACTATAATATTGAGAGAAAACTCACCAAATCAAAACACTGAAACATCGAGAGTAAACTCACTCAATCACAATCTGTTCACCATAAAACCATCTAAAGATCCAGAGTGTAAAATCCCTCTGTAAACGATTGTTAAAGACCAAAACTATTTAAATAATATGGACGCAGAAGAATACCTGGACGAAATGAAAAGAAGGACTTCTACGACACGTAAAACCTAACTACAAAATACTTCTTCCAATACAGCTTTCGCCAAGAAAATTAACAATCGACATGAAAAAATAAGTTTTTGACGATTAAAGGATAAAAAGGCAACTAAACTTTCATGGAAATTCTCAAGAGACTATTTGTATGATTTTAACCTTGCGTCATTATTGAATATTATAAAGACTGATATACTTCATTTTGCAATTGACTCGTCACAAGTTATATTTCTTTATTTTTATATTTACAAATTTGTGTCTTTGTATGAAAAGAGAATTCATATTTCCTTGAATTGAAGTATTGCGTGAGTTATTTGAATTGAAAAATATCTCTTTTCTTAATTAAAGGAGACAATAGATAAAATAATTGTCAAGGATAGGTAAATAAAATATTTCAGGTAGGATAAAAGTCGTTGTTTCGGTGTATTCTTCGAGGGGCTATTCACTCCGATTTTTGGTGTACAGGTGACGTCCGACTTCCAAAAACTTCCGAAGACGCTCAGAGACTTCCATGTCAGTATTATGAGAAATTCTTCTAATTCTAATGTGATCTCGAGTTGTGATTTCTCGAAGAATTCCAAAGACTTCCAAGGACTTTCAAGGACTTCCACGAACTTCCATGGACTTCCGTGGACTTCCAGGGACTTCCGAAATCTTTCAAAGACTACCATTTGAGTATTTTGAGGTATTCTTCGAATTCCAATCGAAGAATTCCAAAGATTTCCAAAGACTCCCGGGGCGAGTGTTATACATAAGACTTCCAAGAGAGGCCCCTCGGCCTTCTTAACAACAAAGTTTCAATCAGGTAAAAAAAAAAATAGACGAAAAATTTGGCCCACATTATCGCGAGTAGGAAACCATTCTACGTTGAAAATACAATTTTTGTGCATTTTTTCGGATTTAAAAAAATGGTCCTTTTTTGGGTTGAAAAAAATGATCCTTTTTTCGGTTGAAAAAAATCAAAAAAGACTCACGTTACACCTGATATATGTCTCAGTGTCCGGTGTTATCGTCTCTCTTATTCTATCTTTCTCTTCCTCTCTTCCTTTCCATATGTTTACATCGTCACAAATTACAGTATTCATACGTGGTATGGTTTTATACAGGGTGTCCCAAAATTAAGTCCGAAAAATCATAGGGCCAATAAAGGGGGTCGAGCTGAGTAAATTGACCCAAAGAACATGTGGTCCCGGGCAAAAATCGGTTGGATCTATGTAGATCTAAATGCTTTAGATCTACGTAGATCTTATGAGATCTTAAGAGATCTACGTAGATCTAATTTTTATGTCAATGTCAAAGTAGATCTAAATTTTGGAAAATCGTAGATCTACCTAGATTCACCTAAATCTCCGAGGATTTTCGTAGATCTACGTAGCTTCGATTTGATCTAATGTCATGTTCGATTGCTCATGCTATTGTTAGATCTATGTATATCTACCCAGATATCGTTAGATCTACTTTAGATCTCGGTAGATCTGCGACGAGTAGATGGAATAATCGCAGCAAAACGTTGTTGCTCATTGAAGCCAAGTAGATCTACTCGGATCTGAGTAGTTCTGATACCGTACTTGGAAATATTTCAAGTCTCTCTGGACTGATTGGACCATAAGGATGCCAGAAACGCACGTATTTTCAGAAAGCGCCTTAGCTCATCTATCATGGTACAGGTTTGGTAATCCGAAGTTCGAGGGTTCAATTCCGATTTGTTCGATTTTCACAATTTTTTTCTTCAATTTTTTTTCTTACTCGTATTCACGATTTCTTATTCTATGATGATAGTGAGTATTTTTTCATTATAGTTATGCAGTTAATCAATGTTTTTTCAAGATCTCCGGATATGCGGAGTAGATCTAAACCATTTTTTCCCGGGGTCTGCGGAGTCGCTCTCGCGAGATACGAGTTTTAGGTGCGCTCGACCTTTTCATGAAAAAAATTCAACGAATACAGTATTTGAATTTATGATTGACTGCCGAACGACCTCCGCTGCGAATTTCACTGTTAAATACCAATACTTTTAGCGCGACTTTTTAGCCGGTAATATCTCCCGAACGCGACTTCGCAGACCACATGTTCTTTTCGTCACTTTACTCAGCTCGACTCTCTTCATTGGCCCTATGACTTTTTGCACTTGATTTTGAGACACCCGGTATATGAATTGTAATGCTTACCACAGGTTTTTGAATTCTTACAAAATTAAAAAAAAGGTATATAAACAAACCTTTCACCAGTTTTTCAATAATGGTAGTATGGGCTGTGAAAAAAAATTCAGCCTCCTGCGATGAAAGTGTATGCGCAAGGAATTTTGAGCAGTGGTGGGCAAGATCTTCTTCGCAAGGTTCCTTGCGCTTAGACTTTCATCGCAGGAGGCCGAAGATTTTTTTCACAGCCCATACTACCATTATTGAAAAACCGCTGGAATGATTTTTTTTATACGATCTCTAATAGTGATTTTCAAAATTTCACCGAAGTCTCCCCTTAATACAGTAATTTTGGTCACAAGTGTTTGGAAATACTATCAATTACGATATTGAGGGAGTACTAATCACTACAAAATACTCTCCGTATTGAATATGATCGCGAGTTAGAAGGTTATCTCCTCGTATTTACGGGTTCCACGGAGTTTCGCTTCGATTTTCTCGATGTATGGACGCCATCAGCGACACGACAATTGTAGACAAGTCTCCGGCCTGGTCTCTCATATACCATGCGATTGAAACGAGCCTAAGGGCACTTCCGAGCTGCACGTATTCTTCGAAGTTGTAGACCTCTCGCGGACACCCGGGAGCCATAAGAACCGAAAAACCAAGAACTGAGAGGTGAGAGCATATAGCGAGGGTGACCTGAGCTGCAGGATCACAGCAGAGGTTCAACGGGAAGTCGTGCGCACTGACCAAGGTATCTCTCATCTCGTGTTCGCCTGTATATTTCTTGCGTTGTCAACCGGTCGGCTGCTCCGTAAGGACGAATAGTCATTAGCCGGAAGTCAATCTGCGCAATCGATATATATGTATATATATATATATATATATATGCTTGTTCGATTATACATGTATACATATACTATATATATACAGGGTGTTTCCTTCAACTCTGGCAACACTTCTAGGGTATGTTGGGGGTACGAAGGCAAGCATTTTGAGGTAAGACACCCATGGTCGGAAACTAATTTGAAGGATTTGGTACGGTGCGCTTGTTCGTAGTGTAATGAATCAGATCTGATCACTTTCGACCCAACGTTCCATTCATTGATTCGTTACTTTTCTGATTGTTTATTGTTTTCTTCACAATTTATCGTTCTGTTGATTTTGTACAAGAACTTTGTGAATAATAAAACGTTGGGTCGAAAGTGATCACATCTGAATGAATACACTACGAACAAGCGCGTCATACCAAAGACCTCCACAGCCGTTAGGATGAGTTTCCGACCATGGTTGCCTTACCTCAAAATGCTTGTCTAGGCAGCCCCAACATACCCTAAAAGTGTTGACAGAGTTAAAGGAAACACCCTGTATATAGTGTATGTATACATACATATACGTATACATACGTATATATATATGAGGCATTCCATGCCAAATCGACCTGCCGGTGACCCTCGACCTCTCAGATCTAGTCCGTGATTTTTTGCGTCATTCGTCCGACTTTTAATAGCAGCGGGATTTTTTTTCAGATTTTTCAAAATAAATTTGAGCGTGTGGTGAATTTTCGAAGTTTTATTTTTCAACACCTCGATCGCTGTAACCGAAAAATGAGGAAAAATTCTCAAAAAGCCTCTGTCCAAAATGATAATTTTGGACCCAAATTGCATAATATATGTCCAAAGTTTTCCTTCAACCTGATTTTTAGATTTATCGATGAAAAAATTACCAAAAATAATTGGTGTGGAGATCAATGCACCGTGATTTATTAAATCACAGTAAATCATGAATAAAAGTAAGATAAAAATAAAAAAATTAATAAAATCCAATCTTAAAAAAAACCATGACCCAGGAAGTCTCGAAATCTCGAAATCTCGCATGTATCTCGAAATCTCGCATGTATATCGGAATCTCGCATGTATATCGAAATCTCGCATCTATTTTATTCGTTTGCTGATTGGCGGTTTGATTTGTCATCTGATCGGTTTGTGTCTGCTGATTGGCGGTTCTGATCGTTTTTACTTTTGAATTCCCATATATATGCCACGTCGTTTGTTTTCTGATAATCTGTCATATCGATGACGTTTCGGCTATGCATTTGTGACTGAGGGTTATATACAGTTTCGAAGATTATTCTCTATAAGGTAAGTTTTATATGTTATATATTTCATAGAGAAGTATTTCAACACAGATAATTGAGTGTGCATGTAATATTTGAGACGAGCGATATTTGAGATCTATAACTTCGTGCACAGAAGCGAATAAGTTGACATCAATTCTGAGATCTGACTCTGTACGAAGAAGCGAAGAAGTCGTCATCAATTTCGGAGCAGATGAGTAAAAATTGAATTTATTTGTATTGACAAGACTTTTACCTTACAGAATTTGGGTGCGCAACCAATATCCAATCTAACTGTGCACGAAGGAACGAAAAAGTTTAACATACAAGTCGACCTCGGTCCACGCAGATTAGTAAAAATTCATCTTTTGAACTAGGAAGGTAATTTTCCTTCAATATAATTGAGTAGAAGAAAAGTAGAATGTATAGATAATATGGTTCAGAAATAATGTTAAACTTGTTAGAAGTTTGAGAATGTAATAACTGATAGGTATTTGATTTATACAAATTTTGCAGATACACCTTGGAGCCGGATGCAAGACTTGTCACAATCCCAATTCTGACCATTTGCGAACATTCAGCCGCAAGCTGATTATGATTCCATATCCGTGCAGATTAGCAAGTAAACATGGATATTCTATATTGAATTTCAGAAAAATAACTGAATCATCGGCGGAAAACTAGACTCAGGGGGATTAAGTGAAAATAAATTGTTAATTGATACTGCATGAATGAGAATAATTCAAATCGATTAATTATAGCTCACAAAAAAGACCGTGAATTGGTTTTAGTTAGCAGAAAATGTAGAAAGTGGATTAAAATGTACAAATTTCAACTCCAATTCGAGTAAATTAACGAGTATTATTGGGAAAGAATCAAATTGAACGAAGGCAAGTGAAATTGAATTAAGTTGATTCATTGATTCAAAAAGCTCGAAACCTGATTTATATTGAAAATAAATTCTCAGATTGGGGAAAAACTGCGAGGTGCGGAATATCGAATGTATCTTCTTTTGTTTTGGTCAATTTCTTACGCTTTTTTTATATAGAAAATCTGAATTATCTCATTTCCTTCGTTCTATCAATAATATCGATGATCATAATTCTTTTCACTACAATAGGTAAAAATCTATGAAAAGTTCCGCGAATTTCTGAACATGGAGCTCTTTCGGAATTCTGACTGCTAGCCACTCCAACCCAAAAATTATTGGGTCACTCGAATCTTGAGTTATAAGAGTAACTAGGATAATCGGAATTGACTGAGGATTAACTAATTGTAAGAATTGACTGAATAAATAAGAATTCATTCGAATTGACTGATTGGAGCTGTGTATGATCGTGAATGGGTTTTCATTAACAGAAAATATTGAAAGTGGATTGACATTGTTAAATATCAATTTGAATTCGAGTAAATTGTCGAGCTCTATTGGGAGAAAATTCAACTAAACGAAATGAGGCGATTGAAGTTTATTTGAATTGAATTATTACCAGGAAATACGAAACCTTAATAAAAAGGTTCAGGTATACGTACGTTGAACTGAGGTGAATTAGAGAGGATTATCGAAAGAGAAAAATTGAAACCATTGCATTAGGAACATTTAGGTTGGATAAGAAAACAATTCAAATTGAAAAAATGTGTTTCAAATTAACAAGTCAAGTAGAATTATGTTCATCGATTTGAATCATTTCAATTTCGATTCCTTGAATGAAGAAGACTTTGATCTTCGATTCATGCATGAACCCCATAATATGCAGTAGGCAGATGAAAAGAAGTTGTTGAAAAAAATGATTAATTGTATTTGAATTTGTTATTATAATTATTAGGATGGTGGTACGACATCTCCAGTGAAAACATAATTATCGATATGTAATAGATGTAATTAACTCCACAATATGTAGTTTTACCGACACAAAATATCAATCTTCACAGAAGACATTCCAATAAAAAACCAATAACAAGTAAAATTTTGGGTTCTTCCCGTGTAGAAATTTGTTAGGGAAGGCCTGACGAATGTGCCTGACGAATGTTAGGGTCCCCATTAAAGTGTCCATTCCTGAACCCGACTGAAAATGTAACGTTTCGTACATCAGGCCCCGATATTTTCAATTTTTTTAGGATAATTGATCCGGCCCCGGTCAAGCCCTGATGTACTGGCATTGTCAAAATCTTGGCAGTATGTTTTTTAAGGATAGCTCATTAGGCCCTGAGCAATGCCCCCAAAATTGCCTGATCAGGACCTGATTAGTTCGTTGTCCTAAAATAAATATACTGCTCAGATTTTGACGAGGTCAGCAGATCAGGGCCTGCCTAGGGCCCGATCAGTTATCCTAAAACCAGATCAGGGCCTGATGTACGGAACGTTACATGTCATCATCAGGGCCCAAACTGTAATCAGGCCAAATAATCAGGGCCTGATTTCTACCCTGGCCAAATTTCTACACGGGTTTTCAATACCCTACCTTACCCGATAGGCCCTAGCTGAATATGAAGAAATGTTTTTTTATATTTCAACAAATTTAATTGTGAATAATGTACATTCAAATTCAATCAAAGCTCTGTTCTCTTGTGTAGGTCCAATTTCGTGACATGGGTTTAGAAAAAATGCCTTTTCAGGTTACCACGAAGTACTAATCGTCTCTCAAATCTGTACACAGTAGTCTTGAAATGCCATCCAGTGTAACAGGTCGATAGTTTGTTTGATCAAAGCTGTCTGTTTCTGTGTAGGGGAGCGAAGGCTAAGTTGGCGCACCTAACGGAGATTCGCAATAACAAAGTGAATATTGGTCAAATTACATCGGGAAAATCGCGAAATGATACTTGTATATCTATTCCATTATATCGTGAAGTAAATAAATATGTATGTAGACTTTAAAATACTAAATTATTGATAGTTCTGAAAAGTGCACCCGCGTCATATCACCCGCACGTTCGGGTAATATGGCGCACTATAGTTAAACACGTAAAGCTCGGTTAAATGCAGTTTTCTGATACGTAAAGTTAAAATTTCACGAAAACTTGATGAATAACAATAAATATTATATGTACTTCATTTTATTATGATGTTTTGATATCGTTATGGGAATTAAAATACGAATACTCAAAATTAAGTCCTACTTCAATGGTAGGTTAGGCTGGAAGTAATAAGACAGGATATGTTTATGTGTTGAATAATTATCTAAGTATTTAATATTCGTACCTCCGCCGCGAACTTGTTGCTCAGAAACAATGGAGACAAAAACATAACCACAATTTGTCCGAAGGGTCTAGTCGCGATCGCGCGCTAACTTACCCGCCGATCACCGGTTCGTCTGCGCCAAGTTACCCGTTCATGTACTCGCGCCAATCCAGCGTCTATGTCAGTGACAATGAATCGCACGTATAACAAAGTGTTGTACTATTCGAAAGCTGAAGGACTAAGGATTCTAAAAAAAAATTAAATACCTTCGTTTTATGCGAATAGTTGTTAGTTATGGAGGTATTTCTGTGACCGCGCCGATACAAGCATAGAGCCGAATACTGGATTATTACGATATCTTCAATAAATTAAAACGTATGATGATAATATTTGGCCACAACACATTTAGTCTTTCAACGAAAGTAATCAATACCTTTATACCGCCCTAAGATCAGTCGTTTGTCTTAAATATAGGTGCGCCAAGTTACACTCCGCGCCAACTTACCCTCCGCTCCCCTACGACCACATTTTTGACTCCGGAATTTGAAAATTCAATACAAAAGGACATGAATGCTGTAATAAAATTGGATTTAATAATAATAATGTAAAATAAGATCATGAATTCCAGTGAGGCGCGCGCGGAGCGCGCGTATAGTATAATGATGTAAAATGATCAGATCATGAATTCCGGCATAGGGCGCGCGCTCCGTGTAGTATAAGCTAGTAATAATAAAAGAGATAAACGCTGAAAAATCAGGTCGAAGGAAGAGCTTGGACATTCTGCAATTTGGGTCAGAAATTTTCATTATGGACATAAGCTTTTTGAGAATTTTTCCAGATCTTTCGGTTACAGCCATCGATCGATTGTCATTTATAATGGAAATGTAATCAATTGCACTTAACCTTAATCTAACCACAAAATTTGAATCGCGCGTTTCGGCGCGTTCCAACAAAAACAAGTTAGCTCGAACGAGGCATGGCTGGAATCCCTCTCTGTGCGGGTCCGAACACCGAGAACCACTGGCTGTCTACGCTCACGCCGCCGCCACTGCTGCTAAACCGAGTGACCGGTATCCAGGGTTACTCACGGTATATATATGACCGCGTGCTGCAGGATAAACTACAGGAAGCACCTCCGTATTTACAAAGTAAGATGTGTTCTCCAGTTACTCAATTCGCTCGGAATGCATGCCGCTATGAGCACTGTGCATGGTTTGAGGTGATATGTGTTACGGCGGTTAGCCACCCTGCATAGCTCAGAAAACAGTACAATGTTTGAAATTTATTTCTGAAACGATAAATTTACAGACCTTGTGTGTAACACAAGCCTCTACAGGCATTGAAAATGTCACCTATTTTCTCGTTCTTAGTGCATTCTCTATTAATATATTTGTATCTGTCGCATTTTTACTTCTGCCGCGTACTCGTCAAAGGCCAAAGATAGTGGACGTTCACGTGCAGTTGGAGTCAAATGAATAATGAGATCTTCGCTCCAGAACAATGTTTCTTGGTACATTGTTAAAAACTCTTCCGGATTGTACATTTTATCAGCACGTTTTCTGATGCTGACAAATTTATTGAGACAAGCGGCTTCACACTGTTCAAATTCGTTGCACATTTCAGCAATTTCAAGTTCTTCGTTGTACAAATCCACATAAGTTTCGTCATTACACGCTTCTTGTGCTTCTGCATCAGTGGTATTATTCATAAACGCATCACTGTTTGTAACATTGTTCAATCGATACAGAGGAGTATCGACCAAATATTTTTTCCGCACGCCGTGCGTAAAGTTCGATTTTACGCACGCAAGCGTGCGTGTAATCGGACTTTACGCACGTTTGTGATGAAAAATCTTGTTCGATACATGTGCGAAAGTCAGATTGTCACCCTCGCTTTGCTCGGGCGACAAATCTCCCACTCGTCTCAAAACAAACGTTTCGCACTTGTATCGAAATATACTATATCCAAATTTTGGGGTGACGTTTGGATAGAAAATTCTGCGTTTCGATGCTGTAAGTGACACTTCAGACATATGTTGAACGTAACATCATCGTCCAGTTTTCTTGGAAGCACATTCAACGTTTTGCTAACATCCATTGGCAAATTAATCACTTGTCCCATCATTTTAGCAGCTCCTGGGAAATATCTGATGTTACGTATCTGCATGAACGGAAGCCTCAGAGCGATCAAACTAACCTCCAATGGACTTAACTCCGGCAAACCGACCGGCACCTCGGGATACGTGAAACCATTTACAGTGGCTAAATTTGGAATTCGTCCCCGGTTTAACGAACCAAAGCATGTAGTGCACAAACAGAATTGTCGGTTAAGAATATCATACCTGTTGTGAATCGGCTCTAACGCCGCATTCAAAAATCTGAAATCTAGTATACACTGGTTCGAGGTCCTCGCACTGGACTGAGCGGATCGAGTAGCTCAGATAAGGTGTGAGGGCCCCCCACCTAGTCAGTCTAAACTCACTCGTCTCAAGCGTGAATTGTATCGCTCCCATCGATTATTAAATCATTATAATTAAAGCAAAATTCACGTGTCTTTCATAAATCCCGGACAACCAACTGTTTCCCGTCGCATTAAAACGTCACCGCTGTATGAAATCGTAACCCGGCATTCTTAGCCCGAGTCAAGATAGATTTATTAACTATCCCTCGAACATTCTGGTCCTTCGAGCCGGATCCTAACTCGCGATAACAGCAGAACAGTGAACGAGTGCGACTGAAAGGTGACAGTTTAAGTGAAGAAATGAGTGAGAGACAAAATCAGCAGTAAGAATTACAACTCAAGCTAACGGTCTTTTGCAACCGTGGCTAATGGCCGCGGAAGACTTTTCATTAGCGAAGATTCTTACTCCGCTGGACTCACGGGGTTGAACCCGTCGCGTAAGACATTAGTGCGTATATTTTGTTGCATCTCGGTGATGCTACTGAGCCGCGTCGGGTAGATGTGCAATAAAGTCATCGCGTTGATTTCGCTTAATAATTAGCCCACACGGTCGTGTGCCGAGTATAGCAGTGCTCGACATCGGCCATAACGGTCAAGCCGGTCGGCAAGACGTGAGTGTCAACACTCCTCCCGCGCCGCGCCGCTCTGCCGCACTTGACCTCACCCGGGACGGTTGACACCCGGTACGGTGACAGTTCCTCGCGTTCGATTCGATCAGTGTTGTGATCGTGGAAACTGAACACTTTAACGGTACAGAATAGTGCGAACGTCAATACTGTGGCAAGATGACAGAGCTGGACGATCTGTTTCAAAATCAACATGTGACAGGGGGTTTGATATCGCGATTCTGGACCAACGTAGAGAAGATAGGAAGAGCGAATCTGACTATTGCAGTACTTGAGTCACGAGAAGAACTTCTACAAGCCTACTGGAATAAATTCTTCGACACGCATCTTTTGATCTGCCAGTATGAAGGGTATGAGAATGATGTATACACGACAGCGGACCATTTTGCAACGGTTGAAGAAGCTTATTTAACCGCCAAGGCGCAGCTGACTTCGGCTAAAGGCTCCGCACCCGGTCCGACTGCTCGTACCCGCTCTACGACTGGCGTGGATGCTGCCTTGATTCATCAGTTGCCAAAGCTGAATATGCCCACCTTTTCCGGTGACCCTCTGTTGTGGGAGACTTTTCGAGACCGTTTCAAAGTCGCGGTGCATGACGTGCCTTCACTGTCGGCTGGAACCAAGCTCCAGCATCTACAAGGATGTTTACAAGGGGAAGCAGCCAAGCTGGTGAATCATCTACCCGTGACTGACTCGAACTATGAAGGGGTCTGGGAAAAGCTAGAAAGGAGGTATGGAAATAAGCGCCTTTTAGTTCGTACTCACTTGAAGACTCTGCTCAGCATGGCCGGGATAACCAAAGGTACGGCCGCAGAGTTAAAAACTGTACTAGATACTACTGATGAAGCTGTTCGAGCACTAAAAGCTCTAGGTAGACCGACGGATCAATGGAACGACTGGCTGGTCCACATCGTTGTCGAACGGCTCGACAACTATTCACGAGTGGCATGGGAAATCGCGTCACAGGATACTCCAGAGTTACCAACGTACACCGAACTGTCTACGTTCCTGGAATCTCGAATCCAAGCGCTGAGTGCTACTCACCTGGATAAACCAGCTGCGAAGTCTCAATCTACAACCAATTCGGACTCAAAAAGACGCCCAACCACGTCGACGAATCAGGCCTCGACGTCCAAAGCGTCCAAGTCTAAACAGACTTGCATGATATGTCAGGGCTCACACTTCTTTTCCTATTGTCCGAAATTTAGAAAACTGACGCCAGCTCAGCGAACGGAGCAAGTCGAAAAATTCGGCTTGTGTTGTAACTGTTTGAGATCCAACCATGTCACTAATGATTGTCCTTCCGACAGGCGATGCCTGGCCTGCAACCTTCTACATCACACGATGCTTCATGCCGACGCCGCTTCGCCTACACTAGGAAGTGAAGTCACGGCGAAAGGCAACCCACTACAACAAAATTCGAATCCCGGGCACTCAGGAGGAGCGACCCAGGCAATGCAGACTCGCACGTCTGTTTCGACAACGAGAGTCAACGAACCTATACTCACCTCAACGGCAATTGTCATCATGGAGTCCGCACAAGGACACACGGTAACGTGTCGAGCTCTTCTTGACACGGGGGCTGAGAGGTCTTTCGTCACGGAGCGCATAGCTCAGCATCTCAAACTACCACGGCGTGCTACACACATCACGATCTCCGGCTTCGGAGATACCAACGCAGGCACCTCAAGGAGTCAAGTATCACTGTTTCTTCGTTCGAAATATCGCCTTGACTTTAAACTTGCTCTGGATGCCTTAGTTGTACCAAAATTAACGAGTCTATTCCCAGCTAGGAACCTGACTGTGCGTGAGTGGCCTCACCTGGTGGGGCTCTCCCTAGCTGACCCAGATTTTGACCAATCGAGATCGGTCGACGTGATTATAGGATCTGACGTTTATGGCCTTCTTCTGCTTGGTGGAGTTCGCACGGGACCAATCGGTATGCCGATGGCCCACGAAACAACGCTCGGATGGGTGCTGACCGGACGTATCACCGATGAAGGAAGTGACCAATCGCAGGAAACTGGCAGACTGGTTTCGTTGCACTGTGCAACAACCACCACAATCACGGATCAACTGAAACGTCATTGGGAACTTGAAGAGGTGACGTCTCAACGCCCCCCTTCGTTGGAAGACGAAAAGTGCGAAGTTCACTTCAACCAAACAAAATCTCGAACGGAATCTGGTCAGTACGTAGTTAGACTCCCTTTCAAAGAGGATCCAGCCCCGCTTATTGGTGATTCCCGACAAGCTGCTCTGCGCATGCTTCAACAGTCAGAGCGTCGCCAACAGACGGATCCGCACTTGGCATCCGCGTACTCGGCTTTTATGTCCGATTACCTAAACCTCGGCCATATGGAATAAGCAGCAGCTTCAACTACGCCGACTAAATATTACATGCCTCATCATGCAGTGACAAAACGTCACGACCCAACCCGAAAAATCCGTGTTGTCTTTAACGCGTCGTATCGCCCTGCTAACGGGCAATCCCTGAACGATCTTTTGTTACCAGGTCCTAAACTACAGAAGGATCTCTGGGCTATCGTCTCGCGATGGCGTCTTCATCAGTTCGTCTTCACCGCAGACGTGGTGAAAATGTACCGGCAGATACTCATTCACCCGGAGGATGTCGACTGGCAGCGGATACTGTGGAGACCGGACACGTCACAAGCCGTACAGGACTTCAGGCTGCTAACAGTCACGTACGGTACAACCTCCGCTCCGTACCTGGCCATACGCACCCTGAATCAACTCGCCCATGACGAAGGATCTAGGTTTCCGGAAGGGGCTAAAGCCCTGCTAACGGACACGTACGTAGACGATATATTAACGGGAGCACATACGTTGGACGAAACAATTTCACTTCAAAAGCAGCTGATCGAGCTACTACGCGCCGGTCACTTTGAGCTTGGGAAGTGGGCAGCCAACGTAGATGCTCTTCTACCGTCCTCAAGTGGACTTCCAACGGTCCAATCAGAGCGAGCCTTCACACTGGAAGAGGAGGTCAGCACCTTGGGAATTCGCTGGGAGACAAAAGGCGATTCATTTCGCTATAAGGTAGAACAGTACGACAAAACGTCTCCTGGAACGAAACGTCAAATTCTATCCGAGATAGCGCGTCTTTTTGATCCACTGGGATGGGTATCCCCTGTGTGCATCGCAGCGAAGATAATGCTCCAGGACTTATGGATACTAGGATCTGACTGGGATTCGGAACTGCCTCAAAACGTCCGTGAATCTTGGACACGATTTCGCTCCCAGCTGCACCACCTAGAGACCATACGAGTACCTCGATGGTTTCACACAAACGGAACACCAACCTCTGCACAGATTCACGGCTTCTCGGACGCCTCCGAGCGAGCATACGCAGCTGCAGTATACCTTCGCGTGACGGACGATAGTGGAGTAATTCACACCTCCTTAATTGTTGCGAAGTCAAAGGTAGCACCTGTTCAAGTCGTCAGCCTACCGCGGCTTGAACTCTGCGGGGCATTACTACTCGCTCGACTTCTCACGGTGGTGTTAAAGGAATTGGAAATTCCCGACGTCTCCGTCTTCTGCTGGAGTGATTCGACAGTCACTCTAGCCTGGTTACGACAGCACGCTTCTAAATGGAAGACTTTTGTGGCCAATCGGGTTTCGGAAATCCAGCAACGGATTCCACAAGGTCAATGGCGACATGTACCCTCGGCTTCCAACCCAGCAGACTATGCTACCCGTGGAATTACGCCGACTGAACTACACGACGCTACACTCTGGTGGAAAGGACCCAACTGGCTCCAACTGGACCCCTCAGCATGGCCTCAAGAGAATGAAACTCCCAGGGAGGACGTCGATTACGAAGCTCGACCCTCTGCTCAAGTGCTAGTCGCACAACCACTGAACCTGAACACCCTGCCGGACAGGTACTCAAGTTACTTTCGCCTGTTACGAGTAACTGCCTACTGTTTCAGATTCGTTGAAAACCTGAAAAAACGACGAGCGGAACGAATAACTTCGTTTCTAACCAGCGCGGAGTTGGAAGCCGGGGAGATGTTCTTGATTCGGCAAGCCCAGCAAGAAGACTTCAAAACCGAACTTCGAGCCCTCGGCGCTCGACAACCACTACCGCGTGCCAGCACGGTATTGTGCCTAAATCCATACATCGACGACTCCGGAATACTGCGAGTCGGGGGACGACTCAACAATGCGTTCCTATCCTTCAATGAAAGACATCCGATCTTACTGGCTAAGGACAGCCAGCTGACCCTGCTGCTAGTTCGACAGGCTCATCAAGACACGCTTCACGGAGGACTGCAGTTGATGCAAAGCCATTTGCTGCGCAGGTTCTGGATCGTCCGAGGAAAGACCATGATCAAGAAAGTGTGTCGAACCTGCGTTCGCTGCATTCGATTCCGAGCTGCACCACAAGTGCAGCTAATGGGTCAACTTCCGGCTGCACGAGTACAACCAAACCGACCTTTCCACAGCACTGGAGTGGACTACGCAGGTCCTGTACATGTTCGCACGACCAAAGGTCGCGGACATAAATCATATAAGGGCTATATCTGCTTATTTGTGTGTCTAGTGACACGTGCTGTCCACCTAGAATTAGTATCGGATTATACGTCTGCTACATTTATTGCAGCCTTCCGACGTTTTATATCCCGAAGGGGTCCGCCTGCGACCATGATGAGCGACAACGGGACGACGTTCAAGGGCGCTGACAAAGAACTGAAACAGATGTTTCGAGATTCCTCCGACTACTATAAAGAAGTGGCTCCTGCACTGGCGCTTCAAGGCACGAGCTGGGTCTTCATTCCTCCCCAGGCTCCGCACTTTGGAGGGATCTGGGAGGCCGGAGTTCGATCGGTAAAACACCACCTTCGACGGGTGGTTGGTGACTCCACCTTAACGTACGAAGAGCTATCGACTCTTCTCTGTCAGGTAGAAGCGTGCCTGAATTCACGACCACTGAGCCCACTCAGTGAAGATCCTTCAGACCTGGCCGCGCTCACGCCTGGTCATTTCCTCATAGGCTGTGCTCCTACCTCAATTCCCGAACCTTCCTTACTCACAACAAAAGACACTCTCTTGACTCGCTGGCGCCTTATTAATAAAATGCGTGATCATTTTTGGCATAGATGGTCCAGTGAATATCTTCACCATCTGCAACAACGAGCGAAGTGGGTGGTAGCCAAACGCAACCTGCAGGTCGGAGACCTCGTCCTCCAAAAAGACGACCTCCAACCTCCAGCCAGATGGAACATGGCACGTGTTACCGACGTTCATCCAGGCGCCGACGGACTTCTTCGTGTGGTCACTATCAAAACCGCACAGTCGACCTACAAGCGTCCGATAACGAAGCTGTGCCTACTCCTACCTGCTGAGCCATGACCATCCGAGTTCGTCACGGCGGGCGGCCTATTGCCGTCACTACTACCCAACAAACAACCTAACGATTCTAAATAACCAAATTCTAAAATTGTATTCTGTAAAC
>JAFFZH010012417.1:0-43430 GCA_018420115.1 Euura saliciscinereae
AAAAAGATAATTGGTGCTGAGAAATTTGGCTTTTTTTTTGTTGCTGCTTCATCGGCTTGCCTTACATTAATTTCGATTAATTTTTATGTCGCAATCAAACGTTGATAAATATTATCTCGTTTAGTATGTCATGTATATAATCAGTCCGGCAAAATAGGTACCTAGGTATAAACCTATGCTCATCGGATACGTGCAGAAATAATTCACATGCGGATCCATTTATCAAAATCTACTTACGATTCGGTTCGAAACAATTCACTACAAGCTAATGTAAAAGCCTGGGTAGATTTACTGAAGAAGCTTATTTATATTGAATAAATTAATTAATTATTCGCCAATTCTGTTTTGTTTTCTTGATCATAATATCTATCGATTATAATATGAATGTGTCTACGAAATATTTATATTCGAGTTCTAAAAACTATGCGAAAGGAAGTAAATCAAAACTTTATTTATTAATTACGCGACGGAATTTTAAACGATTATGCCATTAATTAGTGTATGAACCGCGGAACGAAAGGACGACTAGCTAAAAATGAAGTGTGCAGTTCTATGTGTAATCTGTGTTATTTTGTAGATCGTCAGTGGCGTGATTGTGACTTTATTTCTTTTTATCTTTATTTTGCAAAATTATTGGCGATTTTGTTTCACGGCATATAATTAGAAATACTGATTGAATTTTATATTAGATAATATATAACTCGGGTATTTTCCAGGTAGATTGAACTCCGGCAAAGTAATGATTGAAATGGACAGAGAAGTCGAAAAAAAGGGATATTTGAGAAGGAGTGCGAGTTGGAGTTTTTTTTTTCCAAATTTTATTTTTCATAATTTTTTTATTTTTCATAATTATTGGACCAAAGAAAAAAAAAACACTAAAAAGTACAACAAATGTACTGAAAACTTGACTCTGTTAGATTGTATATATAAATAATTATCTCTGTACTCCGAACGATAAATACTTTCCTAATTGTTGTTAATTTGGAAAAAAAAACAGCAAACAAAAAGTAAAATAGAATATTCAAATACAGGTGATGGATAACTATTTCTGTTAAAATGACTAAAATAACGCCAAAACGTCCCCTATACAGATATTAATATATTCTCGCATTTAGTTCCGCCACTATATTTGAAAATATAACATTTTCTTACTAACGTTACAATAGTCTCTCCATTGGTATCAAATACACGGTCGTACTGCACATGTCAGTACAAAGATATAAAAATTAACAACAAAAAAAAATTATTGTTCAAAATTTTGAAATATCCTAAAAAAATTACATAGGATTATAGAAAAGGCCTTAATACGTAACGTTTCAAATTTATAAATAAAAATATCTCTATCGAGGGAACAAAAATTAATATTTATCCGAATATTAGCAAATCGATTAAGTGCTAGAATCCATGTGCTAAGCTATTCCTAAGGTTTATAAAGAAATGAAACAATTCTTCACTATCAATGATATTGTTCAAGCTTGTATGAAAATTGTTGCCATGATAATTAATCTTCCAAAACTTGATTACTTAATAGCTATACATAAATTCAATCAGAAATATTATATGAAAAAAATAATTAATGAAACATAAAAGAATTATATATAATATCTTTGGGTTTAATATCATACCAAGGGAACAAATACTATCACGATAATATTGATTGATATTGCGAAACGAGATACGAAATTAAAAAAAAGAAAAAAAAGAAAGCAAAATGAACTGAAGAGAAGTCAAGAATAAGCGAGAATGTAGCGTGTTTGATTTTTATAATATAGATATAGATATATACATATAATATTGTTTACGATAGTTTGATATTCATATTTATTAGTAGATATTAAACAACCCGATTCAAAGCTCCATTCTTTAAGTGTATAATAATTTATTTTATTATTATAAAATAATGTACCTACTGTTGTAGAAAGCAAGAAGAAAAAAACTCTTATTATTTCATAGAATATCTGCTATATATACATATATATTAGATACGAAATGAGATGAAGGAAGAAAAAAAAATTATCCTAAAAAAGTAATACATGCTCTGTTATTTATCTCTCGCATGAACCTTGCTATAGCTTCAACCAGTAATGCTTCGAGCTTCATCCACCGCTCACAAACCATGATTTTATACTCCAAAGTCTTTCATTGCTTCACTCATATCTTCACGTTGATAATAACACATAGCAAAAAAACTCACTCAACTAACTAAGGTTACTAATTTGGAAAATAACATATCAGCCTTTTTCCAGGATTAGAAACTATTCGCAGTCTCCGAACAGGTCGGCGTTCTCATAGAATCAAAATCGATTGGCTTAAACAAACTTTAGTCTTGTTCACAGAGGATTAATTCCAAATTAAAACATGTACCCGACTCCCCAGACAACGGAGACTACGAAAAAAAATCGTGTATAGCTTGGCAAAAGCTCCGTCTACCTTTCGCATCGTTACAGAATCCTTCACGATACCAGTTTCATCCAATTCCTATTTTAACAAAAATATAATTTCGACTAACGAGATTAAAGTAACTCATCCCATACTTTTTAAATTAAACAACAAAAATGATTGTTTGTGAGCCCGTTTGGTCAGGCGCCACCAACTGTTTTTCGACTCTGTTAATTATACCTGTTTGTGAACTGTGTGTGTTGGATCGTTTTACTACATCTTCTGAATTACGTTTATTACATTATGTATTTCTTCCTCCTCGTTTTTCCTATTTCTTTGTTCCCGTAGACAAGGGACTCTAATGTTGACTCTACGCTCTTTTATTCTCCGACTGTTTAATCGCGGTGAAAGTTTCAAATTATGGATAAAACTACCGGTTAAACTGTCTTCTGATTCTGTTACTTGTTTTGTGTATCACCTGCGTCTACATACACAATTCAAGACGCACCCATATCTTCAAAAATTCCAAAGGACCGTGTTGCTCCTATTAAAAATCAACTAGGAAATTTTTAGACTGTATTTCGTTATATTTTTATCGATAAATCGACGCCAAATATAATTTAGGAAAATTTAATACATGTAATGTGAGCGATGTAAAATTTTTAACTTGTGTCCAGAAGTGTGCGATGATTGTTTATGAGTGGAAAACAATTTGATAACAGAATTCTGAATTAGAGACGGGTCAGTTTTTCAGAGTCTAGGTGGTTTTGAGCTCCACGTAGTTTTCAAGGATTGAATCTATGATCGAATCAGACCCGCATCTAGTTCAGATATCAAAGCTAATCCCCGACTGAATTTAACTTTCAGGCTGAAACAAGACCTCTGAGAAATCCTGGGCCCAGATACGACACCGTTCCTGTGGACTAGAGAAGTAGATCGAAAGATCGGTACTGACTGAAATACTCATCGACTGCCTGTTACGCCAGTATTCAAATTAGCTGACTTGTTTTTTGATATATTGAAGAAAAAAAAGCTGAATAAAGAATTACTCGGCTTCGTCGACAGACAAATTAAATTAACCGCCTATTCTCGTCTCTCAGACGTTTTAATCGCCTGAGTTACAAAATTTATCAATATTTTTAGGTTAGGTTTACAATTAGACACGCAAAATTGAGACACGATTAGATTTTTTTCGATTCATTTACTTTCGGTAATTTTAGAGAAAAACCATGAAACGAAAAGTTCGATAAAAATTTCATTATGAATAGTAAAATGGGAAAGAGAAAAGTTTTGACGTTTGAAATCTTACCTTTTATAACCTCAAAATCTTGTCATCGTTTCGCACGAGTTTCGTCGTGTGTCGTTTTGTTGTCTCTCCGCTCGACGACTCTCCCGGGGTTTTTTAAGATCCTCTATTCTTGCAGAACCGATTTATTCGTCGATTAATTCATTCGTTTGTTTATTTCACGGATTTTTATGCGGACACAAGAGACTCGAGTTACCACGGTTCATTTTTTTTTTTTTAGGACGATTGTCGATTGTTTCGGGATCTTAATTGAGTGTTAAAATTCTAACAATTTTGAGCCATTTGATGATTAGCCAAAAGTTTGTTTGTCAACAAAAAAAAAATGTTAAAACCATTAAAATCTACACATGCGCACCATATTTGATATTGTATGGGTGTATGAACGTTCACTACATGTACACGAAGTCACCAATGACAACGACACGGACACAACACACGAAAATACTTCGCGCACTCACAGACACTTCACACCGACGCGACGCGACGTAACAATCGATGCGCAGGCGCAGAGTCTGAGGCGCATTCGCGTTGGGTCTAGAAGTGATTTTTATAATAATGATCAACCAATCCAGCCAATCAGATCATAGCGCCTAACTTCAGAGTGGTGCTATTCGACATCTGATTGGCACATCATTATGATATTCTTAAGGTGAAATGAAAGTCACGTGACCTCGATATCATTTACACTTGGAATTTTCAAACGCTATTTTTTCAGCCAAAACCGATTCGATTGATGTGAAATTGATATCAGTGACGTAGAAAAACTCAATGAAGGGCCTGCCAATCGTGGATTTTCGAATATCGAAAGACATCATCAGAATTTTGTGTAACAACATTGTTCTGTAACCCAAGGAGGTGCTGCCCCTCGTGGAGAGAGGCAGCACTTCCTTGGATTACAGAACAATATTGTTAAAAAAATGTTATTACTTCTCGATTTTCGAAAATCCACGATTGGCAGGCCCTTCGATGAGTTTTTCTACGTCACTGATATCAATTTCACATCAATCGAATGTGTTTTGACTGAGAAAATAGCGTTCGAAAATTCCAAGTGTAAATCATATCGAGGTCACGTGACTTTCATTTCACCCTAATATCGATATTTCATATTTTTATGTGACGATATTTATAAATATTAATAATGAACATATACCTATGTATGTTATGTATAGATCACTGATCTCTATAGATAGATGAATATAGATTTGGCTACAACTATTTCATTTGATGCTAGTGAATATTCGTTTTGGGAGAAAAAAATAGTACGGCGCCAAATTCAAATTTATGCACACCGGGGCAAAATTTTCGACTATAGCAGCTCAAGGAATCAGCCTCTGATCAAATTTAATATCATACTTGACCAGCCGAACCAATTTACTTTGTACAATCGAATAAATCATTTATCTTCGTTTTATTTTTTTATCATTTATGATTTGAGTATCGATATTGACGTATTAATTCGAGAATATCGCTACAATTTGAAAATACAAGCATTGATTTCGGCTGATTGCGCACGTCACGTTACTACATCGATCGCGCGCCATTTTTTGAATGTTTCTTCGGCGATACTGGTTGGGATATTTAAATAGCTGAATGAAATATCGAAGACACTATAATTTTTTATTTTCTCACGCTTTCTATTCTTGCCTATTTTTTATTCAACCGTTTGAAATTCACAGAATCAACGATCAAGGTTTATTTTTTGTTTACATTTCGTTTAGATAATTTATTGTTAGATGTATTATTTGAATCGTATAATTATTTGTTTTATGATCAATCCAATTTACATATTAAATTTTGTGATTATTAAAGATTTTCAAATTCTGCAATCTCTTTGATTCATTTGCCATGCTATAACAGGTGGACTTGTTATTTAATTCTGTAATCGATAATCGGTTTTTTATATCATACTCACCTTTGAATGGGATAAATTTATTGTTGAAATAAACAAAATTATGATATGCAAGGATAATTCATTTACCTGGTCAATCTCGATGAGGAGGACATTCTAAAAATGAAATTTGGATGGAAATGGTTAGTCGGATAGATTATTCCAATATTTTGAACAAAATTTCAATCAATAACGGAACGAATAATCGATTCTTTCGTTAGGAGAAAATTAAAGAAAACAAAGAGAAGAAAAGAAAAAACATCTAGACTACGCAAGAAGAAAAACTATAGAAACGTGTTGGGTAGCTAATTTATTATATTCAAACACTGTTAAAGTTAAGCTAATTGTGAGCTGTTTATCTCTTGAGTTTTTTTTTTTTGTTGTTTGGTTTTTGTATCACAGTAATTTTTTTTTCTTCTCTTCTTAAAATTCTTACGTTTATACAGTATAGGAGGTGATAGTATTGTTAATATTATTATGTTTAATCGTACAGAGACACGATGAAATACTGGATATACTGAATCTTGAAAAAGCTGTTATTTCTCTCACCTCGATCTTCTCTCTCAGATCAGCATTCTAAAATTAATATTAACCCTTTTAGAGCTATAATTATCAGTTTTCTCTTTCCAAGAGAAAAATCTCTTCCACTTCATCGACTCACGTTCACTTGCGAGTTAGGATTGAGAATGGAATTGAAATTCGCCATGCATATCGTTTATTCATAAATAATGCGAAAAAAAAAATAACAAAAATAATAGAAGAAATGAAAATAAAATAAGTGATTAAAATTAAAGTAAATAATATTAATCATGAACCGTTAGAGTTTTATTCGGGTGATCAGCGTGCATCAAAACCTGTTGAGATAAAGAGAGTGAGAAAAAATTAGTGGATACACTCAGTTAAAGACGATGGCGGAAGAATATTCTCATGCGTAAAAAGCGCAAACAATCTCTCGAAATAAAACGCATATATATGATCGAAGATATTTGTCGACATGATATTTTTATTGTACCTATCAATTTGTTGAAAATTATTCCGCATTTTATATACTCATGTTTTTCTTCTCGCATTCTTCACTTCCTTTCTTTCTTTTTTTTTTCTTCTTATTTTCTTGAATCTTAAAATACCTGAAACTACCTTGGTAAGCTGCACATGTCACAAGTAGCTAGATCAGCTGGATTAATAAATGTGCAGTGACGACACGTCCACAGGGGTTGTTCGGGGATAGAATCGGCAGCCGCTCCGCCAACACCTGTTCCCATTCCTGCAGCCAAAGCCGAAGCTCCTTGACTGTTACTGAATCCTATTCCTCGAGACGAGTGCGGACCGCTGGCCGCTGTCGCAGATATCAACTGTTCCACAGTTGCCCAGTGCTCCGACTGCGACCACTCCAAAGCCTGCTCTCGATTACCGGATCGAATCGCAGCCAAAAGGGGCGCCATGTGGTCCTGAAATAATTGGCTACAATTATACTCGAGATCCTGATTTACGCTTTAGAATTTGATAAAAAATTATCAGGGCTTTCACGACTCATCCACGAGTTCAGAGTGTCTTGAAGGCCTTGATTTCAGTATGAAAACAATTCTCCAGCATTTTGGAGCTCATTTACAGAGAAACTTGTTTTTTTTTTCGTTCAAAGTAAAGAAATTTGCGTCTGCGATGAATTTTATGTTCAAATTGGGAGTTTGATGATTGAGTTATTGATAAAATTCCAATATTTCGGACATTTCCAATCCTCTGAATATTCTAAATCGTATCAATTGTTGTAAGTCTGAAGTTCGGGGGTCGAAGGGTTGAGACGTTCCGCTGTACCTTCATCGGAAGCATGTCCATCGTCGCTATGAAGAGGAGAAGATGAAAATCTGATATCGCCTCCAAAAATTGCTCCGGAGTAAACTGCTGCATGTAGATGCAGAGGGAGCTAAACTCTTGAACCTGTCCGTCGACGAGCCTGAAACGATATAACATAGAATTAGATGAAAATTCCGAGAATATAATCAATCGAAGACTGAATAAAATATATTTTCCCTGTTTGTTATACCTGTTTTCTACAGGAAATGGATTAACGTCGTCGTTCACATGGAATGTGAACTGCGGAGTGAGTGGCGTTGAGGCGGGTACATCGACCAGTAGATATTCAACGGGCAAAGGTCTCGCTAATCTGGATACTTCGTTTCCGTAACTATCCTTCTCCTGAAAGCATTAAATTTCATAAAATATTAATATCTATATGCATGCGAGTTGGGCTCGATTGTCCCTAATCCTCCTATCATTATCCTGACTGGCGTTTGCATTAAATCGGATTTTGTTGAGCCTAGATCTGTTTATAAAAGTTTGAATCTCTTCTTTGATTATGTTCTCGCTTCGTTTGTTTAAAAGGATCAAAAATCCATGAACAGGTGAAAGATTGGATTCTGATTGAGGCCAATCATTAGATTGACAAGCCATTCCAATTGAATTCAAGCTCTCTTGGACTAAATTTATAATAAATTCGTATTAAATGAATAAAAGTGATTCATATCCACGTTTTCAAACGATTCCCACTACTTTAAAAAATTGATAATTCCCTAATTCCCTCATCGAGTTTTAAATACCGCGCCAAAACTCCCGCGCAATAATACACATTGAGAATCGATCTACTTATTGGCCACTGAAACGATATCGAATACTCAACAGCCAATCAGAGTAGATATCCAACCGTCGTCGCAATACGGTTCTTCCCCTACTTACAAAACAAAATAAAACATTCATGTTCCTTTCTTGTCTATAACTCTTTAAACGAATTCCAAAAATAATAAAATCATCACAACAACACAGAGAAGAAGAAGTTAAAAAAAAAACCAGTCAAATCTAATAGCCTCTGAAAGATCGATTAAAATCTTTTCTCTTCCATTTTTCACAAGGTTCAAGTTTTACAGCCCTGGATAAAATCTAGGAGGCTTTGAAAATGATCAGCGCGCGAGCGCGGAGCGTGACGCGATTCGACGGAATACGTCGGGTTAGGGGAAGCAGGAGGGGGGGGAGTAAAGTACGAGGGCATCGCGGTGGGGGCAAGAGGGACATAGAGCAACAGATCGTAGCGCGCGCTGTGGTGTGTGTCGGTCGGTCGGTCGGTCGGTCGGTCCCTCTGCCGCCATGCTAGTGGTTAGTTTAGTGAAATCAAACATCATGATGTGGCAAAACGTTTGCAGGACGAGTTAAGATTAAATAATAAAAACGCGGTGGCGCGTTATAACACCGGCGGTAACAAGAAAAGTAACAAACAAACAAAATATATCCCACCGTCATGTTACTTATAATGATAATTATTATAAAACACGTTCGATAAACGTAAATAAATCTCTTAACACGTATATTATTATGATATAAAATCACCGTGTATAGTACAAATAACAAATAACTTAAGAAATATAGATAAAAAAAATCGCGCGCGACATTCAATCGATGTAAATTTATTTTCGTTATTTTTTAAATTAAGAGCTTGAAGAAGAAACTAGTTAAATATTATTTTGTTGTTGTTGTTTTATCATTGTTATTAGACGAATAGTTTACAAATCGAGGATCTACGACCGTATTTAAACGATAAAATAAAACGGTACGAATTCTCATTTATTTACTTAGACTAGATACCTTCGCTATCATCTTGTCACATTAGCGAGGGGGAGGATATTATCATCGTTGCTGTTCTTTAGTTGCATACCGACTACGTTCGATCAGTTATGTTCTCTACTTCCTCCCCCCTCGATAACAGCTGACGCAAATTCAACTCACAATTTTCATTTCATTAAATTTCATTTCATTTCCTTGTATATATATCGACGCAGTAACGCGAATCTTGCGGCTATACTGTGCTGTGATATATCTGTTACATCTACTCGAGAAGAGAAGAGGAAAGAAAAATGAATATCTATCGAATAAAATCCTCCCCCTTCTGTCTCAACATCGACTAGTCGTGTTTAATCTCCCTCGTATTATTCGTCTCGCGCGACGATTTCACGGAGTGTAGCCCGTGCAATCTGAACGTACTCAATACGTGTCCTACTGGCTCCTCCTACTTCGCCCCCACCACGATTCATTTTGGCGGGATTTCAGACGCATGCGCGGTAGCGCTGCGACGTAAAAGTTGAAAAAATAGTATATTTCGATACAAGTGCGAAAGGTTTGCCCAACTTTCGCACATGTATCGAACAAAATTTTTCATCACAAACGCACGTAAAGTCCGATTACACGCACGCTTGCGTGAAAATTGAATTTTATCACAGTGTAATAATTATTTTCTACAGATGCTGGATCCAAGCGTATTGACAGACCTGGAGGAGCTGACTCTTTGTAGTTATTGCAAACAGAAATTCAACGACTCTGAACAATGTCCGAAATATTTAGACTGCAAGCATCACTTCTGTCTTCGATGTATAGAGCACAATCTCCTAAAGGGTAGAGAATTGTTTTGCGTTCATTGTTGGAAACGGACGGAGCTCGGGGATCAGGGACCAGACGCTCTACCGACTCATTCTCCGCTTCTCGCTCTTGCCAATAATTTTTCACACATTAAAATAAATTCCAACAACAATACGACGACGAAACAGATCGACAAGGAGAGAAAGGTACACAAGTATTCAAATTCAATGAGTTTAAATACGTAAGGGTAAAGAAGCCCCGCCAATGTGCGGAAAGGATGCTCGATTAATCGGATCATGATGCAACTTTTACGTATACTCAGAAAACGTAAAGAACTCGTATTTACAGAGCGAAAATTGTCACACTCATGGAATGCCGCTGGCCTTATGGTGCGCAACCTGTTGCTTCCAGCTTTGTCGGGCTTGCGCTACGCCGCAGGAACATCCTGGTCACCAGATCAAATCACAAACAGATGCCAAAGATCAACTTATATCAGACGTGAGTATTGAAGATCCTGCGACGTTGCTTTCATTGGTCAAGTTTTTCTAGGGTCTTCCCTTAGCACCGATATTACCGACCCGTTAAATAAACAATTTTCATGAACAGGTTCAGCACGAATTGGTAGCGATTCGTAAACTATCGACGGAAATTCAAAGACTGGTGATACAGCAGCGAGAGTTTTTGATAAAGGTGTTGGAGTCTTGCGTAACGTTGAAGACTCGAGTGGAAACGGACCTCCAAAACGGCTGGAGTTATTTCCCTGAGATATCGGACGCCAGGGAGACTCTGGGAGAGGCCAAAGCGAGCTTGCAGATGATAGAAAATCCCTCTGAGATACACAATCTTCACGCTCAATTGATACTGAAGAAGCAAAGGCTGCAGGCCAAGTACCAGGAAGCTACGGTACAGTGCCAACTGGACGACCTGATAGGAAATTCCGGAGTGGTCTTCGACTTTACTCTGCTGAAGCAAGCTCTGTCGAGCATAAACATGGGCGAGCCTGTCGTCCCTCAGCCGGTCGGGGGAAACGGCAGGCTGCACGGACACCTGGCAGCATCTCAGAACCCCATATTATTCCTAGCTAACTACTGCATGTCTCAACTCTACTCGAGACACATGGCGAACAAACAACACGTTCAAAACGGAGCGATAGACTTTCATCCCAATATGATGCCGCCGCCTCCTCCTCCTCCGCTGCATATTCACCAGGGCCCTCAGCTCACGCCGCAATTAATAATCCCAGCCGGATCCCCGTCGATCAAACAGGCGAACTCGGCGCCCCCGAACGCTATGCTGCACCCTCAACAACCGGCTTTTATCACAGAAGTTGGAGCGGGGGGAGGAGCTTTGGTGGCTGTTCATTCGCCTCCGCAGCCTATGAGAGGCCCACCGAATCCTTATCCCATGTACTATTTTAATATCGACGTTAACGGGTCTCCTCAGGGTCGTATAGTGATAGAAGTCAGACCCGACGCGGCGCCAAAGATGGCTAAAAACTTTAGCGTTTTAGCAACGGGTGAAATCGGGGTCGGATACAAGGGGTGCACTATATTTCAATGCTGGGAAGGCGAATCCGTTATCACGGGAGATTTCGAGTTGAATAACGGACGAGGGGGCAGAAGCATATTCGAAGACGGATTCTTCATGCCGGATGATACAAAATTTCCTGCCGTTAGGGGGGCTGTGGGTATGAGAAGAACGCAAAAACGCCATGACAACTTGGGAATGGTAGGTTCCCAGTTCAGAATAATCCTACAAGAGATGAGGGGATTCACGGGAATCTTTGGCCACGTAGTGGAAGGTCTGGATCTTGTAGAAAAAATATCTACCTACGGAGATCAGACGGGAAAACCAACGAAAACGATTCTGATAACAAAATCTGGTAAACTGTAGCCATAAGTAGCGATCGATTCTATATTTTCGTGATAGAAGGGGAAAAAATGCCAACAGAAAAGTGCAAAAAAATATATATATATATTGTCGCGTATAATCGTTGTAAAGATAAAATATATGTGGTAAAAGTTAGCACCCGACGAAGAGGGGGGCGCTCCGTACGTTTAATATAAGTCACAACTTAATTACTGTTAACATTGTAGAATCTAAAGATGAAGTCGAATCTATTTTTAAAAACATTTACCCCCATAGGTAAATGAATCAACCATATTTTGCTATTGATTGGGATTTAACAAGGTTCTATATTCTAATACGACGATCGTGGATCGCGATACATACGTACCTCAATTAAAAATTGATCGTAATATATCAATAAATAAAAGACAAAAAATAATAGAAAAAAATTAGCTAGCTATACATGATATAAATAATACGGTATATTTGTTTTAGAAAAATATAGTCGGAGAATTTAGTCGTTTATTTTCGCCATCGGTATAAATAATCTATTAGCAAACTAGTAAGTAGCTAGTTAATACCGCGCTGTAAACGGAGGTAATTCCATAGACAATTAGACGGAATCTATATTGAGAGCGACGATATATTTTCAGATAGGTTTTTTTTTTTCCTACTTAGACGGATAAGACGGACCAGTTATTAGAACCGGATTCTATGAATTGTACAGTTTGTACGGAAACCTATCTCTATAAACGACGAAAAAGGGACCTACTATATTATCTCAATCGAATGATTATTTTCTTGTGTAATGAATGTGTGAACATAGTAGCTCTTCTAGACAAATTTTTAGTCATAGGTAATGAGAGAAAACAAAAAAAAAAGATCCTGTCTCGGGATCCGCGTTAAAAACTATTAGTGTGACGTTGTAGATTGAAAAATTGCATTGAAAACTAGATCTCAATGTACGATATAGGTATAAAAGAAGGCCTAACTATAATTATCATTTATAGAATATCATAAAAAAAAAATTTCTTCGATTGTTAAATATTCGTAATAATGATCATCGAACGAAAGACGGAATTACGATCGAAACGGATCATTTCTCGATACTGTATATCGAAGTTATAATTATAATCGTGTAAATCCCATCGTTATTGTATTGTATAAATCTGCTCGTCCTCGTTGTCGTCGCGAAACGCCTTCTTCGAATAAAAAAAAAGAAAAAAAAACCTCAATCGATGTTGACCATTAAAAGTTTTAATTATTGTTAATTAGCCTAAATGAATGAAAAATAATATACCGTCGAAAAAATTGTATCGAATAGAAAGGTTGACCACTGGCATTATTTTCCTCTCTTTAGTATCACGAAGAGAGAAACGAAAAGTTAGAGGATAAAGTGCGGCGAGTGGTCGACCTGTATAAAAATACTTTAGATCAGATACATGGGTATATAAATATTTTTATGAATGTGACCGGGCATCAATGGCATAGCTTAAATAATAAATATTTAATATCGTCGATCTATATATATATATATATAAGTTAACTGTTATTGTTTTTCGTGGAGAATATATAGAATAGAAGAGAAGTCATTACTGCGTCAACTATATGCATAATATCGCGTTTAGTTTGTTACTTCGACATCGTTCGGTTGTTGTAACTGAAATTTGACTAAATGTAAACTATGTACAAGGTAAACGATCGTTACCTTACACCAAATTGATGTATGTAATTTTAATGAATCATATATTTTAGTCAGAAGTTCAGAACAGTTGTTCCCTTATACAGCGTACTTCATAAAATGACTACGATCGTTGATTTAAATCTGTGAGATTCGCACTCATCTCTATGGATAAAATTAATAGACTTAATTAAATTGTACCCCCGTAACTGGAAAACTATTAAAATTCAATGAATGTAAATAGAATAACGAACCGATATGCCGCTGTTAGAAAATTCATCGAAGATGGGTAAAACTATGACGAAAAGAAATTTAACAATATGTCGTTTCCTTTCTTCTCACGTCGTATTCAATTTCTAATTAATCAAGCTCGCTGAGAACGATTGGAAGATATACGACTCGATGTAGTCAATGTAAATGTAGAGTGCAATATGAATAATATTTCGATCGAGCCAATGTATATTCAACAGACTATCGAAAGTCACAGTCATAATTTAGAAAGAATTGAAAAAAAAAATATAAATAAACATAATCAAACGATATCTTCGAAGCTACGATAAAATAATCATTGTGAACGAACCACGCAGAGACAATTGTAAAACCATGCCGCATAATCGGATTAATAATGTATAAGCGCGAAGAACACGGATAATGTTCAAAAATAAATCTAAGTACGTAACGGAAAGATTGTAAAAAATTAATTAAGACTGAAAAATCCAGAAAAGATTTTACATAGAGAACCAGCTTCGCTTCCTTACTCCAATTATTCCTGCAAAGCCTAAAAATAATACAGCGTCATTCATATGTGGAATAAGGAATGACTTACCTTGTAGTAGACGTCAGGGACGTACTGCTTGTCCGTGGACTCGATAACGTATCCGAGCTCCGGGGCGTCCTTGGTGGGAACTAGACACCCGTCGCGTACCAGAGCCATACACTGATTTGAGACCTCGTACCCTTCCATGTGCACTTGATTCTTATCGTCACCTGAAACAAAGAAAATACGATAATAGTTGATGATTTGGAGAACGCTCTACGTATCCCGGGCTGTGATTAGTACCTGTGACACAGACGGTGACAAATTTTGAACCGAAGAAACCACTCGGTGAGAAACGACACGTGTTAGGATGCTGGTTTTGGAAATAACCAGCCATCATACACTCCTGGGCTGATAAAAAGTGGCTCTCTATATTCCTCACGTGTTTCACCTGCGGATAATGAAAAGGTAAAAAAAAATTCAAATTAACAAATCAAATCCTGCTGCTCCCAGAATATTATTTTTAAACTCGTTACCTGGATTGAATCTGATAAAGAAAAATATTTCTTTCAATATTCAAATGTTTGTAAGACTGAAAATATTATTACTACGAAAATAACTAGTAATTTATTTTTCTAGTCGGCTGAAACAATCGTCGATACACACCGTTCCTTTCTTAACATCGTCGGCGATCAGATCCGTGAATATCCACCCGACTCTTTGGAGTCCGAGAATACGAGCGAGTTCGTCGACCAGTTCTTGTCTCGGATCTGGGAGCAAAGACACGGTGTCTCTCGTTGTTTCCTGAAGATAAAAAAAAAAATGGATTTAGAATTATTCGAGTCGCATTAAAGTTCAGAATCGATGAAGAAAACGGAAAACGTACTTGAGGCGGTTCGTAGATCGCGGCGACGACGGCTCTGATGCCGAGAGGAACGTCGGAGTTTATTTCATACCTTCCGTAGAGATAACCGACGCGCTGGTGTCCGGTGCTGCGCCAGTAGTTCAAAAAACGTTCTACAAGACTCGCGTTTTCAAACATCACGTTGTCCACGTGACGATACTGTTGGCGATTTAATGTTATCGCATTCGGCTGACATTTACTGCAGATACCACGAGGCCATGGGGGATGATCTTTGCAGCCTGTTTTTATGCGGCAACTTATATCCTCCAATTGGAGAAATTTACCTCTGAGGAAAGAGAATAATCATTATAATCAGGGAGAAAGAAAGATGTGATTATTTCGGTCTCTTTCAAGTTTTATCTCTTATTTTTGAAGATATTGAGATTTTTTGAAGTCTAAAATTCCCAGACACAGTTTGTCTCATCCGCAATGTTAAAAATTGTTGATACTTTGATTTCTATTGACTTCCAAGAAAGTATCCATGTACCTGTCCACCCCAGCGGTGAGTTTTCTAAGGTATGAGTGGAATGATAAATGCTTGATGTTTTGTTCTTTGAGATAAGCTTCGTCGAACGGTTCCAGCGGCGAACAGTGAACGCAACATCCGTTAGCTCCGTGTCGACATCTGTAATCGATAAAAACATTCGTTAATACTTATTCTTCAAGAATCACGTTCAAAAAATTAACCCCAGTCTAGAAGGACCGTTGAAAACTTGAAAAATCGAGTCCAAATTGCCTTAGACATGTTTCGGAGTAACCGAATAACGAAAAAATGGCATCGAGACCAAGTTGATGATTTTTAAACGCCAAAATCGTGATTTATCTCATACAAATGAGAAAAAATCGATAATCGTCTCGTCCAAAACGTGAAAATTAGATTCCAATTATTTCTAGGACCTCTAGTATTCAGATTTTGTCATTTGGGCGCCTTTTTGTGGTCTAAATCCGGCTTTAGTCATTTTTTCTGAAATCAAACAAAAATCTAAAACTGCTTCATCTCATCCTACTAACAATTTCTCGTCTCGTTTCTGTTGTATCTTTCCATCAAGCTTCCAGAGCTGTTGATCGACCTCATCCTCGGTGACGTTGGCTAAAGGACGAGAAGAATTTAGGACCGTAGATCCCTGCGATACTCTGCTGGTGCTCGGCGCCACGTCCATCATGCTTGATTCACCTGGAATAACGGTAAAATGATCAATCGATATAAAGAAAGAAACACAGAAGTCGACGTCAGGAGACAAAGCACACCTGCCAACGGCGCGCTAGCAGATGCGCTGCTAGTCGACGGCCCATCCTGGGGCCATAAAACAGTCCCATTGAGAGGGACCAGGTACACCATGTCCCCGTGGGACAATCCTGTTCCCAGTACCGTCTTGCTTCGTGATGAAATGAGCTCATCCTTGTTGTTTTTTTGCTTGTAGAGACCGAAGCTGAAGCTGTTTAACTCAAAAGCCTCGTGGACCTAGAAATTCAAGGGTTTTTTTTTGTAGACAAAGCGATTCAACAGATAGTAGACCTTTTATTCTCAAATTTAGACAAAGAATTATATTCAGTGGTCAAATTATTCAAAGTTTTAAGCTATTGCGGAGCAGAAAATGACGTTTGGAGGCAATTTTGAGCCGTTTTAAAACCCGAAATGAAGATATGAGGCCGTTTCTTGCCGTTTGAAGGCCAAGGGGAATATTTTTAGCACGTTTTCAGCTGTTTTGACACTCAAATCATGGTTTTGGGACAATTTCTGTCCATTTTGACACCAATTCTGGTTATTTGAGAACCCGAAATACGGTTTAGAGGCCATCTTCGGCTGTTTCAGAACCCAAATTTAGAGTTTTAGGTAATTTTTTACTGCTTTGAGACCCGAGGTGAGATGGTTGGACTCAAAATGCCATTTCTTGGTCCTTTCTGGTATCGTTAGTATTTTTTTTCAATGGTAAAATCGAATCTTTTGTAGACCAAGATTCCAAATTTCTTTATAAAGACGAACCTTCTCGAAGAGTTCACGGACGGTGTCTGTGGGATTGATTTCGATGCGTCTAGTGCCTTCGGGTGATTGAACCCGGAGAGTCTGAAAAGAAAACAATGAAAAATTAGAAAATTAAATAATCTCAAGTCACGCTTTGGTGGAAGATAACCTAAAATCGATCTCCAACTTTTTTTTTCTTCTTTTTCTCTAATTTCACCCAAAATACAAAAATTTAGTTATAAAAATGAAAAATAATAAAACATCGACGCTCATAGACGACGTTGTAACGGAGTAAAGCGTCTGTGACGGTGCGACGTTTAATCGAGCAACGATAAATCGGGAAATCAGGGTTCAAATCGTTTGGGGTTATGTGATAATTTTTTCGATCTGTTTAAAGCTCGTGTAGAACAGTTTTTGTCCAACAAACTTACGATTAATTTAGATTTTGACATTTCGCCGGCACTGTATTCCAGAAAGCATCAGCTGTTCGAGCCTTCGAGCCCGCTTCACGGCTTTCCTGCGTTAAACACTATGAAATCCTCGATCCAAAGTCCCTAGTCAGCTGTTAAAAACTGCCGAGTCAACATCGGCCGCGCACCTAACCTCCAACGACGGTTCAATTTTCGTAAGTATTTTACGCAGAGATTTTATACCGCTGCAACTACGGCTTTCGAATTCTTCGATTAGTTTATTTCCAAATAATAACCGCCTTGCACCGTTTTAAACCTCGAACTATTCGGGTTGACCCTTTTTATCCACTGCTCGAAACCCCTTTTAAACTTGTTCCGTGCGATTCGCTGTTCTCGCAGTGGTAAATGCGAAGACGTCTTTTTGTTCTTTTTTTTTTCGTCAATGTTCCCTCAAGTCAACGCGCGACTGACTCGACTCTATTCTCGTCGTCAAGGAGCCACTCTGACACTCGAGCGTAGCCGTCGCGTACGGGCTCGATAAAAAGAGAATCCCAGATGGCTTTTCTTACTAGGATATGATTTTTCGTCCCCCTTTGTTTCTGCTTACTTTTTTTATCTTTTGTTTTTTGTTTGATTGAATTTTTATTTTATTTTGATGTTCGCGTTATCGAAGATTTGTTGTTACGAAGAACATGTTCGTGGTGATTATAGGCATGCATCTAGCATAGGTAGGTATTCGTTTTATGTGTATAAATAGTAATAGAATCACGGGATTATTATACGCGCCAGTTTTCATTACGGTCTAGGTTGATATCGTTGTTAGTTGAGTTGGGAGGTTCTAGGATTCTTAATTGAAAAGAACTACAATTTTGAAAGATTACGTGTGCGTTTCGAACAAAGAAAGAAAAACTAGATATTCAAAAAACTTGGATTTCACAATTGAGTGATAAACATATGTAAGTCTGAAAACAACTGATTACATCGCTTTTGAAGCTACCTTTCCCATTTTTTTATGGTAGTTATTATCACTTCTCTCACATACTTTTTTTATAACAAATTAAATATTCTTTAATCTTCATTCTCGCAAATTGTCCTTCGGTGTGTTCTTCAAGTATTTTTTTTTTTATTTTCAAAATCTTCAAATTTCTTCCTGTTTCTAATATCTTCCAATCACACTATAAAGACAATATAATAATCGTAAATTAGTAATTGTATCGAATATTGGTATCAAACTGTGATGCGTCATTGCGCCTTATTACAGGCTACCCGACGCTCACAATCGCAAGTTGATTGCAGTCGTTCAGGCGTTGTGATCCGTCTCATCAATTGATTAATTAACATTCTTCACACTAGTGAAATTCATCTAGGCTTGTCGGAAAATTATTGATGTCATTATTTCCGACTCGACTTGATTCTATCCGATTTGAATATCAAAATATTGAATAATAAATCATAGAATAATTATTTGACTCAATGTATCATATACGTTGTATAAAAAAAAATCGGTTCAATTAGAATCGTATAAATAAAACACCTGATCAACTTTTCTCGATCTTTAAATTTTACTATAGTAACCGAAAGAATGTTACTTCTTCTCATTTCACACATACGTAACATGAAAAAATTATTTTTGAAAAACTAGGTGCTTAGAAAAATATTCTCTAAAAAAAGATTGAGAGGATTAAACTGGGTTAGTTTTTTTTTCCACTTTCTACATCATTTTCAAGCAATCTTCCATACATATTATAAACCGTCTTTGTTTCATATGTTTGACATTCATTTGTATAATATTTGAATTCAAAGTAGACGATCGATCAGTCGATAATCACAGTTTACATAGAAGTCTGAAGACTTTTCTGTCTTCGGGGATCTCACGTTTATAAACCTGAGGATAATTTCTATGAACTCGGTTAGAATTTTGAATGGATGCCCTAAATTTCACAGATGGATTGTCATAAATGATTGTGGATACGTAAAAAAATCCAGTTTTAAATACATCCTCGCGGCTACGTCAAGTCGTGAAGGTATAGTACATAGAAATAGTGGGTTAAATCGTGTTTATTTTTATTGAAAGAAGATCTCTGCCAAGGTCGGCCTAATTTACCTATTTAAAATACGAAATAACGGAATCGGAACAACGAGGTTCTCAAAATCGTGCCAAACGTGTATCGAAGGTCTCCGCGAGTCATAATAACTCCTATCGTTCCCACATCCGCGATCGCCGATCTCGGATCTCAGGGTGGCTGCATCGTTACGTTTCTCCATCCTGACGACCAACGACCAACAACGAAGTATGTAGCGGTATAAAACCAAAGGATCTATTATTAGGGAGAGAAACGTAGGTAGGGAATAGAGGAGGAGAGGTTTCTCAGTGCCTCTGCCCCAAGAATATCGCGGGTTGGCAGCAGGTGGAACCGTCGAGTTTAACCCAACGCGTTACCGAAAATCTTCCTCCTATTCGTATCGGGGGCCTCTCTCGACTCCACCTTGTACATTCATCCTGGAAATATGGTATTTGTTCCGTGCTACCGGTGGAGTCTGCAGCTTCCCTTCAAAGCTCTTCGCTACACTCAACTGCACCAGCAACAGGTCTTCAACCGTTCGCATCATCTACGAGACGATATCCACCGTGCGCGACTACAAAACAAAGCTATTCCATAATTTTTCACCCTTTTATTCACAGTGAATTGAACATTTTCATACCGAGTGTTGATAGCGATCTTATTCTCGTTGTAACACGAAGCTTCCGAATCTTCTTCGATCTGCCTCAAAAATAAAATCAGGTACGAGTGACGAACGATTTTTTTTTTTTTTTTTTTTTCAAATTTCAATCATTTCTTTTAGGCACCTCTTTTGTTTCCGTTTAAATGACTGCGAATTCAGGTGAGGGAAGATTCTCTGGAGTCATGGTGAATTGCTGAATTCGAAATACTGGATTTCTTGTTTATTTGCAACGCATATTTTCCCTTTGAAATAATATTTTGCAAACGGTATAGTGTACCAGAAGCTTGGCAATATTCCACGATAAAATTTGATTTTAGAATTTCATATATGCAAGTACAAAGATAACTTTGGAATTATACTCGCAATTTTTTTTTTTTTTTTTTTGCCACTTATCACACGAATTTTTCCATCAAGTCTTTCGTTGCTTGTCAAACAAATGGGAATTTTTTGTATTGTTCTAGAAAATTCTATATTGTGTTACGATTTTCATTGTAACGTTCAATTTTCATGTTGAACAGGTACAAAATCGACGAAGAAAATTTATCGGTCTCTCAATTTTTGGCGAAGAATAATGAAAAAGTTTATTTTATATAGATAGATAGATCGACTTGTCACGCTCTCTTCCCGCGCACGTGGGATTTAAATTATAGTTACAAACAGTCTTGGCATGCGATTTCGACAGTGCGGATAAAACGTTGTCTCTTACAAAGGTTTCTTTATCCGTTTATCTGGCACCGTGATTCGGTCTGAGTAGTAACATTAATTCAACCGACTAGAGGAAATTGTCCGAACGTTAAATCAAATCGCGAACGATTTATGCGAAGGGTGCTAAAACTATACGGGATCACTTTATCTCAGGCATTTCAACCATTCAGCTGCTCGAACGTTCTGCCAAATATTTCAAGACGGATCGCATTTTAACGATTCCATAAAAATAAAAAAATAAAAAAACGTGTGAACAAACACGCGAATTATCATATAGGTACACCATAAAAAAATGTGTGGGAAGAATACGACGAATTTAGTACACAATTTTGTAAAATTCATACACAATTTCGTCTTTTTTATAAAAATTGGTTCATAAATTCAAAGCGATTCACATTGATATACTAAATTTGTAATTTGACAAGACTTTCGTGTGGTTAATGTGTAGTAAAATTTACAATCATTCTTTACAGTGTAGCTTTTTTCAAGCCTCTGAGTAGACAGTGATAATTATTGTATTTTAAAAATACGTTAATTAAGTGGCTCGTATTAGTTTGACAGTACTTCATGATCTTGGCCCGAATTTCTTTTTGTTTCTGACCTAGAAAAAAAATGAATATATAAATATTCTTGAAGCAAAAAAGAACCAATTAGTATCTGGAAACTGGGACGTCACTCAATCATCATTTTAGCTACTAGTAGACTGATACTATAGTTGAAAAAAATAATACTTTGAATACTAGCAAGAAAAGTTTCACAGTAATCAAGATAGTCTCTAACCCATTTATAAAACTCCTCTTTATATTCTGTATGATATTGGAAGTTGATATTGATGACATTCTAAGTTCACTTCCTGAAATACTTTTACTTTGTTTTTTCAATCATTGACCACGATTTTATTAATGATACTGATTCTGTATTTGTCGATCGATTCCAGGCCTCCAGCATGGACGAATCTGAGGAGCTTGGTACAAACGTAGAACTCTACATCTACGATCTGACGAATGGGATGGCTGCTATGATGGCCCAAATTCTTATAGGTGAGAATAACCAGGAAAAAGTATTTTGAAAAACAATCGTAATTCCATCAACACTTTCCTTATCGGGGAAAATAACGATAGCCACGTAATACTGCTTCATATCCGCAACGTAAACACTGAACTTCTAATATATTCGCAAATACCTGCCAAATTTGTTGGTAATTTTAGATACAACGCAAGTAGGGAATATATCGACGTACCTAATGACGAATAAATGTATAAATACGTTTCTTCTTCCTCTTTTAACTCTGATCATTTGAATAAGAAATATGCTTGCTGTATCACATCAGCTGGATTCAAAGACACTTGTTCCATGCCTTTGAAAAGATTCCTCGAAATGACTCATAAGATTGACTCTCGTTAAATAACATCAACCGTTTTCGCGCATTGCGAATTCTGAGTGTACAGCTTGTCTAGTTACGGGTCTCTGTACCCCAATTTTCGGTCTATAAACGGATTACAGGTCGTAAGATTTCTGGCAAGTGGCAACGGTATGGGTATGACCCTATCTTAATTTCCCTCTAAAACTAGTAGCTGGAGGCAGGGAGCAGGCGGTTCACGTTTATATTTATAAGTTAAGAACGTGGTGCGGACTGGGGACCTGCAGTTTGGGTCAGAGACCTCTCGCGTCCCACTGCCCGACGGACAAGCTGCACTTATTTGTAACATCGCGTCTTCCTACTGCCCGCGGGATGCTGCGAGGACTCGTCATAGGCCGACAAGCGTCCGGGAAAATTCGAGACCACGTTATTTTCACACATTTATCACCCATCTCTCTGCATCATCCTCGACAGTAAATCATATTACGCAACTAACTCCGTCCCCTTTCATCCCGGTTTATGTAACCCGAGGGGAATTTCATAATCTCGTATCATTTGGTCTATTATTATGAAATTTTTTTTACAGAAACATTAAAACAGTTGAAATTTATTATTGAAAACGAAAGCTGCAGAGAGAGAAAAGCTGTGAGCAAAGAATTTGGAATGGGTTGAGAATTTTTGTTCTAAAATTATTGAAAATGAATCAGAATGTTTTTCTCTGGTTTTCTTTGTTTCACTTTAATGAATGTGTTATTTTATTTTTTTGGGTGGAAAATTTTTTCTATAAATTAGGCTTGTAAAAACAGAGAACCGCAGCCTACGCAATTCTGTTAACGTCATATCATCATTCCGGGTGGATGAAGAGATACACCGACGTGAATTTTTCAGCACGACACCAATCTGATGACGTACAATGTTATTGATGCTTTTCAATAAAGAGAATGTATAGAACATTTTTTTTTTTTTTTTTTTTTTTTTAAAGCTGATATAGACGATTTTTATTTTGTTTACTGGATATTTTTTGACATCGATGAGTCTGTCGAACAAAATGAAATTAAAAATATGTTCAAAGTCCAAAATTTCCATGTAATAAGATTCTATTTTAGTTTTTAATGTTTGTGACAAAATTCTGCTTCATTCTTTCGGGATTTTCATTTTAAAAAATCGTTGTAAAAATACACTCTAATTTCCTTCGTTAAACTTGTCTTGTTTTTCACCTGGAAAAGGACAAGAAATTTTAAACAAAATCACCTCTTTCAAGGAATAACTCGATTGTTATTTTGTGTCACTAGAATCATAAATTTGGGTTGTATCGGCTAATTTCGAAGATTCTGATTCGATTTTGAAAGAAAAAATTAAATTAAACATTTGAACAGTTAGATTTATTTTGAAAAGAATAAAAAAAAACTCAAAAACCCCATTTTTCGGTGGATATTTCTCCCTATTTTCTACGCGCGGTACAGTAGAATAGTATCAGCGTTTCTAAACTATGGAGAAACTATTTATTCCATTTTCTTTTTACAAACTTTATTCGAATTTCTAAAACAAATATAATCGTTACATATTTTTCAGGAAGGAACCTGGAGGGCATATGGCACACGGGTATCGTAGCCTACGGCCGCGAGTACTTCTTCGGACCCTCCGGTATCCAGAGCGTGCGTCCGGTAAGAAAACTACGGAAAACCCTTATCCACCCTTAATCCCGCTTTAATTTTTGATTTTTGAAACGAAATTCCATCAGGGTGTGAAAAACGAGTTGAAATTTCTTATTTACTGTCACGCTTGTCAAGAATTTGACTACACCAGATCGCGTGGGGGCGTTCGGTTATAAATTTGACCGGTAAAAAAAATTCCCCAAGTGTTATGTGAATAATAGCCGAGAATTGAAAAGCCTCTGTGGGACCGGGAGTCGGGAGTCGCGGGATATCTCGCCGGGCTATACGATACACTGAGCATACCGGGACTAAATTTGGTCCGAGGACAACTAAAAATAATCCGTTGGTCCTCCTCCTCGTACGGGTCACTCTCTCGGACTCTTTCGCTACTCTCTTACGTTACGCGTAGTCCAGCGTTGCCCGGCTTTTATACCCACCTTTTCGTACCCGGGTCTGTGAGACTAATTCTCTCTTCTCGTCTCTCAAATACACCGAAAGCTCTCCACCGGTCGCCGGTAAGTCTCCACGTCTCTTCGTCTCTTCGTCCTCCGGTACCACTTTCGACGTCTGCATTTCCTCTTCTTGCTCTCATTCGTTACGTCGTCTTCCCTCGTTCCCTCGTTCCCTGACCCCTGCCTCCTTACGCTTCTTCCTACCTCTAATTATTAATGACGTCATAACGATATGCCGCGTTACGATCAGTGCTAAGTGTAACGAGTACCTCGTATACTCAACGGTCCCATATCCGCAATGCGTGAGTGCAAAGTGTACTTTTTTTTTGCATTAAGGAACTCCGATTTTTAATTTGAAACGATTTTTAGTTTCGTCATCGCATATAAAAAATAATTTTGATTTTTTTTCTTCTGTTTCTTATATTATTGTGTATAAAAAGTTTAATTGTCACTCCGAAAAAAGGAAACGATTTTAGTATTGAATGACGCTGTTTATTAATGATCGTTTTGTCATGTTACACTTATCCGGATAATGAATAAATGTTTCGATATGAATGAGTATTTTTCAAAGCCTCGGTAATTAGAGTTTAAGGCGTAGCAGATTGGTACACATCCCACTCGTCTAATTTTAGTCATCTTATTCATTCCATGATGTAGAGATATACTGGCTGCTGGCTCTCGCGCTCTTACTACGCGCCGGCTTGATATCCTATTTTGATTTTTTTTTTGTTTTGCTTCTACTTTTTGACTTATTTTCGAGTATCAAGTTACATAGATGATAAGAACAAGAACAAGAAGAAAAAAAATTGTTAATCACTTATATCAATTGTAGGGTGGAACTGAACTTCGCGAACCATTGAAAGTCGAGAAAGTTGGGGACACGTATCTCCCTTACTCGGTCTTCCTCGAGTACATAAACGGTCTGGGTACTTCGAAATTTGCGTGAGTAGAGAATTTTTTTTAAACTGAAATAAGAACACGAAATTATAGGACTAACAATAATTTGTATTTTCAAAACCAGACCCGGTACGTACGATTTATTTAAACACAACTGTAACTGTTTCACCGACGAAGTGAGCAACTTTTTAGTCGGCAAAGGCATACCCAAGTACATCCTCGATCTTCCCGAAGAAATACTTGGCACGTAAGTCTGATAAAAATCATATTCGAGCATCGATACGTATTATTTCACTGTCATTTTACATCGAAAGCCCTTTTCACATCGAAGTCTATTTCGATGCACTAAAAATACTTTGATATCCTTCATCAACCGAACAAGATAAACTGAAATTTTCAATTTCATTTCATTTCAGGCCCATAGGACAAGCCCTCAAACCTCTGATAGACACGTTGAGCAACGGAGCTAGCGCAGGGTTTTCGAGTGGTCAAAGATTTGTGGAGCCTAGAATCCAGCGTGGAGAATCGCCGGAGTATCAAAGATTGAATTCTGCCATAGAAGAAGCTAGGTCGGTATTTTTACTCCGAGGAAATGATACAGAAATGTTATATGATTCGTTTAACGCTTTCGTTGTTCCTCCGTAGATTGAATTCAATAGCTTTGGAAGAGAGACGTAACGTGATAAACGAGAAATTAGCGAAGAAAGAGAGAAAGAAAAAGAAGAAGAAGAAGGAAAAGAAGGAGAAGAGCAGCAGCGGCAGCGGAAGCAACAGCACAGGACCTAGCTACACTTCAGCGATGGCAGAAAGTGAGAGTATGTCCCCGATGAACACGATACACTCGTTAAATACCTCAAACAAATACTGTACTAACTATACTTTCAAACTCCCGTCACAACAGAACGCAAACAATTCTGTGTCTGTATGTCGGTGAACACATTCTACTCCGAGCTTGCAGTTCTAACGTGAGAAATGTTCTTTCAGGTGTAATCAGCGAGATTCAGTCCACAAATGGAGACACAGGGGCGGAAATGCTGCCCTCGGACCGAGTTCTGGCTATGGAAATGGAGGAGAGACGTGAAATGGAAGAAAAGAAACGCCAGCGCGATCCTCCCGTTGTTTTCAAAGACCTCGTCGACCCGAGGGTCGACTTTGACGCTCTAGTTGGTCTTGTGGATGGCAAACTTAACGAAAATGAACAGAAGAGCTTAGAGGAACTTCACCAGTACGTTTTGGAGGACGAAGGATCCTGGGCGCTGGGAGACAACTTCCTCAACTTCATCGGTCCGCATATCTGATCCTAAAAGCCCGAAGAAATCTCACGACTTTTACTCATCGTCTGTTTTCTGTATTCACAGGACGTTTGCTCTATGATAAATCTCTGGATGCCGCGGTGCGAGTGAGGCTCCTGAACGTTCTCGCCGTCGCAGCTCTGAAGGATGACGTTATCCTGCTTTTGCACCAGGATCGCAGAGAGCATATTCTCATGAATTATGCCTTCGACATCGACCGTCATCCCCACGAGGAACAGCTCAGCTTAGCGTTATTCGTGAGTGAGAATAAAATCAATGAATCGATTGAACGTAACGATGAGAAAAACTTTCCAGATGGCAAACATGTTCGAGAACCTCAGCAGCTCCGAGTGGCTACTGTACATTTCTGAATGGCAGCATCAGAACCAGAACATCAGCAACATCAGAGTAACGACCAAAGTCGCGGTCCACTCGCTGCTATCGGATACTCCGGAATTGCAGGAGAGGGGCGCAGCTGTTATCCACAACCTTGCGTGCAAGGAGGTAAAAACTGTGGTCTGTATCTCCTATCGAGCTTATTAATTAACTGATTAACTTCAACTATCTACTTTATTAACTTACAGCTCTCTGTTAGATGAGGATTATTGTTAACGGAAACGCATTCAACGTTTAGCTTATCTGCATGGTTCGCTGCTTAAATGGGTGGTAAAATTCGTTAAGCAACGAAAGCGATTAGAGAGATAGGCGATATTCTGATTCGATAATCGAAGTCTTGTCACTAACATTTTCAAATGATGAAAGAGAACATTGTAACGCGGAACTCTTTCCATACCTAGGTCCATGTCTTTGGCTATGCTGGTACTTTGTCGGTGTTAGGTAGTTACGTAAGTTGGAGGATAGAAGTGCTGCCTTACTCTAAGCTTTAGCCTGATATTTGTTTAGATTGATAAATGATTAAAACTGCTTTTTGGTAATAGAATTTCTTCCGAATGAACGTTTCAACGAACATTCAAAGTTAACTGGCATGCTTGCAATTATATACTATCATGTAAATATGTGAAAAAAAAAACCACTGTAAATCAGTGTTTTATCTTATTCTTTCAATGTGAATCGCAAAACGTAAAAATGATCAAAATTGAACAGATACTTCTGCAGGCATTCGATATTATTTTTTCAGAAAATGAACAAAAGCAAAAAACTTCGGCAACTTTTACCAAAAGGCAGCATTTCTAAGGTACCTTACCAATGTCCCTTTTCTTTTCTTTTGTACGTACAATTATAGCCACTGTTAATATTAAGATTACCTATTCGTAAGACGCACAATCGCCGGGAATATTTACAGCGGCTTCAAGAAATCTATCGACGAGTAATAATTCATAATTATAAACATAGAGAAGGAAATTCCCACAGGGAGTCGATATTTTGATTTTTCAACACCAATTCATGTCGCGTTTCTTCTGATCCAGGTTTTCGACGACGTCGCTGTAGAACTGACGATGGCGCTTCTGCAATACTTCAACAGTAATCCAGCCGAGGAACAGCTCTACCGTTGCATGAAGGCGCTCGCTCGTTTTACGCAAATAAGCGGACAAGAAGTTCCACAGTTGATCCAAATGATCGGACCCGAGCCTAACAAGTTCCGTGGAATTTCACAGAGGGTGGACGAACTGGTAGACCAGGTGAACAAGAAACTGCGTTAAACTTGTCGCCAAGAATTTCAATAATAATATTATGTATAATGGACTTTATTAATTTGGATATAAGTTCTTGAATTAATATAGTTTATATAATTATATAGTAATTAAATGAATTCGTTAAAGTTGGGTAAAAAAAAGGTTGTTGACTACCGTTAAGTAGATGATGAGAAACAAATGTAAACGAAAAACGTAAAAATACTACAGAGATTATAATATATTATCAAATATCTGATAGGCATGCGTAATGAAACAATGTGTTTCGTTATAACGTTAATGGAGTTTTAGAACAATTGTAACAGAATCATTTTGTTAGGAGTTTAAAAGAATGAGTTTTGTGTTGTTTTTTTTACATTGTAAAGTAGTCCTAACTCGTGAATTATAAGTAACGATGCGCTATAAATTTTCATGAAACACAATATATATATATATATCCTGAATGATTGAAAAATTTGTCAATCTGTCCAACTTTATCGATTCTACAGATTCAGGTGGAAATTCAGAGAAACCGGGGTTTCTCTCGATCCATTTGACATTTTCAAAACTTGTCTGGAATATGATAATCACAGGAGCGAACCCTGACCTATGATCAAATACAATCCAGGCATACGTGCTGAAACTGGTTTGACTCTGCGATAGAACCGAACGCACATACGAGTAAAAGTATAAAACAAATAAAGACACGGCGATAAAATTAGTCTTAGAACGCACGACGGCGGGTATAAAGTAGAATGTCAAAAAGTTAAAAAGACGGGGCAACCTGAACAAAATATAAATCCCTTATCGCTTTGTTTTCAGCCGTACAAATATTTGTGTAAATTTAATTTCATACACAGTCAAACCAATTGAGAGCCAAAACCATTGTCTACAGTGCCGATTTTTGCACCAAGAGTGCACAATATACTCTTAATCAGTGATAACTGAGCCTGGAAACGATTTTCCACAAAACAATCGACCTGGGAATTTGTTTTTAGATACTTGGAACATCGATTAAGAATATGTGACGAAAACTAGGACTGATGCTATTACCTGAAAATTAATAATTATTCCCCACCTCGTAAAACCTGTCCCCACCCGAGGTGCGGCCAGCCAGGATGGGAGTTTTGGGAAAATTATACCCCAGGCAGATATAAAACTCATTATAGCTAGTGATAAAATTACCCGACCAAAATAGTCGTCAGCTTTTGGACTATCGGTATGTCTCTCTTTCGTATTTATCCTACCTTTTTTGAATCACTTTTTACTGTTACTTTTCGTTATGTACTAATCGAATTGTTCAACAAATCATTTTTAAATGAAACAAATACGTAGAAAATCCTTTTTTATTTTCATCTCGACTAGATCGGAGCAGCAGTCGTTACAAGAATAATAGCTTATGCATTTCACCTCAAAGGCACAATTTTGTTAAATTGTTTAATCGTTGTTTGACTTTTTAAAATTATTTCTATTCTATCTTCCTATTCAGTATTTATAACATAATTATCGATGCGATCGAGTTGTTAAATCCTGTACAAAGTGAAAAATAAGTGCAAATAAATAATCTATCAATGCTATCATCGTCGCATCCTTTTCATACTTGTTACCTGAGTTTCTTATCTTGTCTTGTATTTTCTTGTAACTACGATACTACTTGGAAAATTTGTGAACGATGGTATCTCATAAATTCATTACACAATGTTTGCTCTGTGACGATGCGATAGAAATTGAAAGAATGATTTTGTATCACACTTTGATCGATAAAAATTATTCAAACGATTGTAATCAAATGCTCGACCAACTCATCACTCTGTGATGTCGTTCTATAAAAATGACGATGATGTGATAATGAAATGTGAATTACGATTTCCTAATAGGTGTAAATTTACATACAGATTTCACTGTTTGAATTGACTTAAGGTACCCAGATAAGGGTATATCGAGCCACTCGCTATACCTCTGAGGTGATACACATGTGATCCATATCACTTGTTTTCTGACATACAAGCGCAAAGTTACTCCGAAAGTTCTGCTCCAGTTTTGAAATCCAAGCTGTTTCAGAATGTCCGATCGTAAGTTCCACGTTTCTATAGTCATTTTCAGACTCAGATATTCGTCTAATCTCTCCGTGGTTCAATTTTTATAAACAGCACCTAAGAAGGGGTCTCGATCGATCACCATCGAGGAAGAAAAAGGCGAAGTTAAAATCACAGGCTGCGTCGATACGGTCGCCAGATTTTTTCCCATAATAGAATGGCTTCCTAAATACACGCGATTCGATGGGATATCGGATTTAATCGCAGGAGTCACTTTGGGGCTGACTATGATTCCTCAGAGCATAGCTTACGCTGCCCTTGCCGGTTTAACTGCTCAGGTAACGTTACAAGGAATTCATGTCTCGTCTCAAATACAACAGTTTTAATTTACAGTACGGACTCTACTCCGCCCTCGGGGGCAGCTTGATCTACATCTTATTCGGAACTATCAAACAAGTTTCCATCGGTCCCACCTCGCTGATGGCTCTATTGACTATAGAATTCACCAGGCATATGCCACCGGAGTTTGTTATACTCCTCGGTTTCCTCGCTGGATGCATCGAACTACTGATGGGCTTGCTGGACTTGGGTAAGCCAGCTGATCAACAATGAAACTTCGTTTAAAAATTGCTAACTTTTCATTGTTTCCACAGGATTCTTGGTAGACTTTATTTCCATGCCAGTCACATCAGGATTCACATCCGCGTCTTCGGCTATTATTATTATTGCCCAGCTGCAAGGACTGTTTGGTCTGAAATACGCGACTTCGTCGAACATCGACAGCCTCCTCAAAGTCTTTCAGCATATTGGCAACATCAGAATAGCCGACACAGTGGTCGGTGTATTGAGCATCATATTCTTGCTATTTCTCAGGGTGAGTGGAGCACTGATTGAAATAAATTGATCAGCTGGGTAGAACTTCTCAGGACTGTTGGATTCATATTCCAGCAAATCAACAACATGAACCTTTGCTGCCAAATGAGTGAACGGAACGGCGGAGTGGTAAAAAAGTTGTTGTGGTTTTTATCCCTCGGCAGAAATGCTCTGCTCATATTGATCACTACCATCGTAGCGTACGTGATGGAAGAAGGTGGACGAGCGCCGTTTGCTCTTTCTGGTAAGATCGTTGGACTCGATTCCTCCACCTTCTTCTTTACCACTACCCGTCTCTTTGCAGGTAGAGTAAAATCCGGACTTCCGACTCTGAGTCTGCCGCCGTTCGGCGTACAAGTTGGGAATCAGACTTATTCGTTCTTCGATATGTGCTCCCAGCTTGGATCTGGAATAATTGTGCTTCCCCTAGTAGCCGTTCTGGCTAATGTCTCAATTGCGAAAGCATTTGGTAAGTAATTTCTAATTGAACAATAATTGAGTTATCGAATAATAAATGACGATAATATTTCTCATAAAGCAAGTGGTAAAACGATCGACGCATCTCAGGAAATGCGTGCGTTGGGTTTGTGCAATATTTTCGGTGGATTTGTTAGCTCAATGCCGACATGCGGTGCCTTTACTCGGAGCGCAGTCAGCAATGCCAGCGGTGTTCAGACACCTCTTTCTGGAATCTACTCCGGTAAGTTTCTCAAGTGATTATATATTCGATCCGAACATCGTTTTATGTGCTCTAATATTTCAGGAATCATGACGTTCCTTGCTTTGAGTTTCCTCACGCCATACTTTTACTACATTCCCAAAGCCTCGCTAGCCGCCGTACTCATATCTGCTGTTATATTCATGATCGACTGGTCAATAATTACGGTACTATGGAAAGGAAGCAGTGAGTTTCATCCTTCTATCGATAGAAGATAGAAGAAGATAGTAATCGTTTTTCTCGTTCATAGAAAAAGATATGTTGGCGACCATCGGGACTTTTGCCGCGTGCATCTACTCCGTTGAATACGGACTCATTTTTGGAGTAATATTGAACATATTCTACTTATTACATGCATGGGCGAGGCCGAGTATTCATATCACAAAATGCAAGGTGCGCGAGCTCCTATCTCACGATACTTGAAGATATTCCAACATTCCCTATTACATTAATTTGCTATTGCAGACTTCTGACGGAGACGAGTACGTCCTAATAAAGCCTGATATAGGACTGTACTATCCCGCCGTTGATTTTCTACGAGTAAAAGTCAACGACGCAGCAAACAAAGAAGCACGGAATATCCTGCCGCTTGTTCTCGACTGTGAAAGCATCAAGGGAATCGATTACACGGCTGTAAAGGTAAAGAAAATGATTTAAATGACTTCGAATTTAACCGAAATTAAATCTCATTCATTTTTCAGGGTATCGATGCGATGATAAATGACTTTGAGAAAAAGGGACAGCAGCTACTGCTGCTACACGTGGACGTGAATGTCCTGAAGATGATCCAGAGTTTTGGAATAATAAAGAAGCTGAAACACGTCGAGGACTCGGAGGATATCGCCGAAAATTTGTTCGGTGGGTATTCAAATGATGCTAACTGAGAAAAAGGGGGAAATTTTGACTCGTCGAGTTACGTGTTTCAGGCAATAGAATCGAATTGACCAGATGCGCGACTGCGCCTATCATCGAGGAAGTTGATAACGATGGAAAAGATGAAGAATACAAGCCATTGAGTCTCAGGTCCGAGAAAGACTCAACGATCGACTCCAAAGACATTCAAGAAAGAGAATCTCTGTTAACGGAATATAAATCAGTGATAAAAGAGCTTGAAACCATTGAAAAAACATCCAAGAAAGACGGCTCTGAGTCATGATAATCGTACGAGGATGAAAAGAAATCCGAGGAATCGAGTAACGCCTAGTAATAAAAAATGTAGGACAATTAATTCGGCGCGAAAAGATTGCGGAGCATTTAAAAAAACTCTCCCATCTATTTATAAAGAGTATCAGACGACGATAATTGTAAACCTTGTGAATACGAAAAGATCTGAATAAAAAAAAACCACCCATATCTCATTGCTTCAAAGCCATTTGAGGAAGTAATGACGTAATGAAGTAATTCTGTGAATAGCATAGTCAGAAGTGGAAAATTGTACACGTGAGTAAGGCATTACTTTAGGCCTGTACAAATATCTGCGAAAACCAATCATCGTCAAGAGCATGCTCTAGTCAGTCTTTACCCACAAGGCGCAAAGTAGCCGCGTCACTTATTTTCGCTGATATCAACGCGTACGCATAACGGGCGCAAAAAATAAGATAAGAGCGCACTTCCGCGTGAAATTCCGAACACATACATCCCAAAATATCTCTGTTTCACGCAACAATAATGACGAAATCCTTGTTCCTAACTGAAATGATAATTGCCGCTTTCGACTGGTGGTCCCGGCCATTACCATTTTAGTTTTGCGAAAATTCGAAATTTCATGCGGGAGTGCGCTCTTATCTTATTTTTCGTCCTACCCCCCTTCAAAACGCGTCTTCTCATACATGCGAAGCGGGTGGGATCTGAGTTATTGTGACCGCTTGGCGAGCGGGCGCACATTTCCATTACAGCCCGCTTCGAGCGGGCGGAAAGTATGAAAAGGCGTGGTTTCAAGGGGCGGGGACGAAAAGTATCGTGTGCACCAGGGGCGGAAGGCGAGTTTCACTCGTGCTACCTTCGGCACTCGTGAAATCGCCTTCTTTCCGCCCTTGATACACAATAATAAATTGTGTATCAAGGGCGCAAAACACTATTTTTCGAGTCTCAAATTTGCAGTAAGAGCCGAAGGCGAGTGTACCGCAATCACACTCGCCAAAATAGCCCTGCGCCCGTGTTGCACACGATTTTTTTCTCAACACCTGGTCTGCAAAAATGCCTCTTTTCAGACCAAGTGACGCAAAGCACTTTTCCGCCCGAGGGCCGAAAAGATCTGTTTTGCGCCGGCTCAAGAGGTATGAAAAGTGGCATTTTGCGACCGGGTGTGAGAAATGTACTATTTCGCGCCTGTTATGCGTAGGCGTTGATATCAGTGAAAATGAGTAACGCGGCTGCTTTGTGGATAAAGACTGACTATAGCATGCTCTCAATGAAGACTTGACAATGAACTTGATCTCCAAGTTCTCGGTATTTGAGTTTCAATTCGTCAGAGCCTCAAGTACGAAAATATTTGCATATCGCGCGAGGAGAGCGAAGGGAATCCCCGTTACCGACGGAGTTCAAGTTCGAGAAAGAGAGAGAGGGACGGTGGACCTTGCACTTTTGACCTAAACACGCAATTTCTGTTAAGAAACATGTTATTCAAGAAACGTTAGGTTTGTCTAAATCGAGTCGATTGAACGAGGTTATTAGTTATTTAATGATTTTGTTAAATGAATAATTAGTACGCGTGTGGTAAAGACCGACACGGTATCGTGTAACACGGACGGAATCAACATGGTGGCTCATAAAATAAACTGGGAAAGGCGTAATAGCGCTGAGATAATATCGAGCTAAAATATTGTGAAAAAATTATCGTAACGAGGTAAATATGTGCGGAGTATCAGTCTTCGAGTAAAAAATCACATTGTCGAAATACCGTTTTCGTAGTAAAATCGCGATGTCCGACGGCGGTGATAAGCGTAAAGTAGACGAACGCAACGGGCAGCATCAGCATCGACAACCAGACGACGTTGACTGGAAATTACCGATCGCATTTAACAAGCCGAGACACACGGCTACGATCGAAGGTGTCAACTGCATAACACAGACATGGCGAATGAAGGAGCGGGTCAGTTATTTTAACCGTTAAAAATCCCCGCCTCACTCCAATTCGCTTTCGTATAATCGATATTCAAATTACGCCATGTGATACATAACCATAACCTTCTATATTCACTTTCAGATGAAAACCGTGAGCGTCGCGCTCGTTTTGTGTCTAAACGTAGGCGTCGATCCACCCGATATCGTCAAAACTCAACCCTGCGCTCGACTCGAATGCTGGATCGGTGATTAGAACGATTTAAATACTTTCCTTTATTTATTTACATTCCTCGCATATCCGCCATTCAATTATATAACACACACACCGACAGGTTATGTCCGGCTACGCATCGTGTAGCCGTGACTTTGCTACGTCGGTAATGAAGGGATTTTCAAAATTTGAGGATAATTTTCAAGCTCACGTTGAGATTATCAGAAACATTTCTCATTTTTTTATTATTCTACAATAATTTTTGTTTCAATTTTTGAATCTAAGGTGTATTAAAAATAATTTTTCGTCAATTTTATCCAAAAGATTGAATTATTTTGATCAATTTTTCACCTCGCTACCAGATCCGTTGTCCGTGAGTCCACAAAAGGCTCTAGAAATGATCGGTAAGACCCTCCAAATGCAGTACGAGCGATGGCAGCCTCGGGCCAGGTATAAACAGAGCCTAGATCCGACCGTTGAGGAAGTTAAGAAGCTCTGTACTTCGTTGAGGCGAAACGCGAAGGAGGAAAGGGTGCTTTTTCACTATAACGGACACGGGGTTCCTAAACCTACCAGCAACGGGGAGATTTGGGTCTTCAACAGGGTCAGTAGGCGATTTATCTACACCGACTTCGTCCTTTATTCTCAATATGCACTTTATTTTACAGACGTATACGCAGTACATTCCCCTCTCTGTGTACGATCTACAAACGTGGATGGGAGCGCCTTCGATCTACGTCTACGACTGTTCCAACGCCGGGATCATCGTAGAATCTTTTCAACAATTCGCCGATCAACACGAGCGAGAATACGAGGTCAAATTAACGCAGAGTATATCATGTTCCGATCGTTTATCTCCTGGGATCTCGGATGCCAATGACTAAACTCTGTGGTATTTTTTTTTTTTTTTATTGCAGATGGAAAAACAGGCGGTTCAACAAAACAGGACGGCAGGAGTGGCCAGCGTGGCTGCTCCGTCTTACAAAAATTGTATACAATTGGCCGCCTGTGCAGCTAGTCAAATTCTTCCCATGAATCCGGACCTACCTGCTGATATATTCACAGCTTGTCTAACAACTCCTATTACTATCGCACTACGCTGGTTCGTAATGCAAAATACATCAAAATTAGTGCCTAAGGTGTCCCTCGACCTGATCGACAAGTAAGTTCCGATTAGAAAAAATCATTGAGAATATAATACTGATTTACTCATGTTTGTGAAACTTCTTATTCGATACAGAATACCGGGTCAGCTGACGGATCGCAGGACGATGTTGGGTGAACTGAATTGGATTTTTACCGCCATAACGGACACTATAGCTTGGAATACCTTACCTAGAGGTGAAACACCGTTTAATTTTCTTTCTATACTTTCTACTACGATTACAGATCACAGTTGTAACGCTTGTTTCTATTTTTCTATTTTTCAGATCTGTTCCAAAGATTATTTAGACAAGACTTACTAGTAGCTAGTTTATTTAGAAACTTTTTATTGGCAGAAAGGATTCTCAGATCTTACGACTGTACCCCAGTTTCCTTTCCAAAACTACCGCCAACTTTTCAGGTAAGCGATTATATTCGGAATACAGTCTTCTTCTGCTTCGCACGGAATTTTAATAACGTTCTTCCCGTTCAGCACCCGATGTGGCAGGCCTGGGACCTCGCCCTGGATCTCTGTTTGGCCCAGCTACCCGCAGTCCTGGAGTCCGAGAGCCACTTCGTCCACTCTCCGTTCTTCGAGGAACAGCTCACAGCTTTTCAAGTCTGGCTCACCTTGGGATCAAAGTCCCGAAATCCCCCCGAACAACTGCCTATAGTCCTTCAAGTATTGCTCAGCCAAGTGCATAGGCTCAGAGCTCTGGAATTGCTTGGAAAATTTCTGGACCTCGGACCGTGGGCCGTGAACCTGGCTCTAAGCGTCGGCATTTTTCCATACGTATTAAAACTCCTGCAAAGCAACGCCAGGGAACTCAGACCTCTACTCGTATTCATTTGGGCGAAAATTCTTGCCGTAGATAGCGTAGGTTCAACGAAATCAAACGACTCGCGACAATTATTTAATCGTATACATTTTTTATCGCAGACTTGTCAAGCGGACCTAGTCAGAGATCACGGACACAAATATTTCCTCTCCGTTCTTCAAGATCCTTCGATACCGGTGAATAAATATTTCGCGATATTTGTTTCCGTCAGAGTCTTTACCAACGTTTTTAATATCTTCAGAGCGAGCATCGGACTCTAGCCGCTTTCGTCCTGGCCAGCATTGTACATAATTATCCAGCGGGACAAGAAGCTGCGTTGAAAGGCAGCTTGGTCTCTATCTGTCTCGAGCAGCTGGGAGACCCCAATCCTCTCCTACGTCAATGGCTCTGTCTTTGTCTGGCTAGATTATGGCACAATTACGACTCTGCGAGGTGGTGCGGGGTCAGAGATATAGCGCACGAAAAACTCTATTCGCTGCTCCAAGATCCGGTCCCCGAGGTCAGGGCAGCGGCCGTCTACGCCTTGGGCACGTTCATAAACAGCGTGACGAAAAGAAGCGAGCATGCGAATAACATCGATCAGATAATCGCGATGACCCTGATCAACACAGTCAGTCACGACATGAGTCCGCTCGTTAGAAAAGTGGGTAAAATGGATGGAAAAATCGATAAACGAGACTCTAATTATCGCTTCTATTTCAGGAATTAGTCGTCGCTTTGCAATGGATGGTTCTTCACTTTGAAAATTCATTCGTAACGCTGGCAGTGGCGGAAGAGAATAGTAGAAGAGATCCTGTGGTCGAGACGTTGTCTCCTTTCACAGGTATGCGCCGGATCGGTTCGAGAGATAGATTAAAGATGCTTTCTCCAAATAATACGTATGGCACGGATACTACAGATTTTAGTCAGGAACGAATTAAGAGAGTGTCTTCTTCCTCTTCGATCAGTAGTCTAGGTAATGTACTTTGTGTGAAGTAGTTTGTCGGAATCGTTCTATCGCCAACATCCAATATCCAGATATTTAATCGCTTTGTTTTTCCTTTACCATTTGCGTACCTACCCTACATAGGAAACAACTGGGAATTTGTAAGAAAACCATGCGAATCGATCGGTAATAACTTAAAACACGCATCCGAATTTATTCTATCATGCATGCTGCGAGCTACCACTTTAACTAAACTTTGCGCTTCCTCTCTCTATCCCTTGCAGACTTTCATTTTCACTTCTTACGCTACAAAGATCAAGCTTCTTTCGGTCCTCTTCTTGTCCCGATGATCAGAACTCACTAATCAATCTCGCAGGTCACAACTCGCTCGGTAATCTCCCGAGCCTTGCCTACGGCAGCGTTTACATGAAGCTCTGGCACGGTCTCTGCAGTCTGGACAGCGACCCGCATCCCTCCGTGGCCACGATGTCTCAGAAAGTTACAAACCACATTCGTCATCACGTCAAAGAATCATCCGCACCTAAGGAGGTGATGGAGACCAAAATATCGTCTTCGTCTCTCCCTCCGTCTCCGTCTAGTCGCCCCAGCTACTTGAGGTAGATAAAATTCGTCCGACACCGAGACGAGAGCGAATGATATTGAAAATTTCGCTTTATCCACAGCAAGGGAGAATCCCCACCCATTGTGAACACGGCAACCGATCTTCTTCGGACTACGAGGGTCTTGCCGCACGTCAGTAGATCGAGAATACCCGTCCCGAATACGGTGAGCATGAAAATGATGGAAAATTTCCCGATCACAGAAAGAGAGTAAGAGTTTTTAAAACCAGATAACGGAGGAAGCTGACGAGGTACTGGGAGTCAAGAATCCGCTGACTACTTCGTTATTCGTGGAATGGAGTTGCGCCCAGTTCGCTCAACCAGTGAGCTTGGAGAACGAGACGGAATCTACCAACGACGTGGAAAGCAGAGCTCACTACGAACGAGAGTGGAGGTGAACCGAGCCCATCCATTGATCGGCGAAACCAAATAACGTCTCGATTCTCTGTAATCAGATACCTGAGGAACAAGAAGCAGAGGAGAGACGCCAAAGACGAACAGATCAAAGTCGTTCGTGGGAGATTAGACTCCCAAGTATTTCATACGCGGAGTCCTCAGCCTCCCGAAGTCGTCGCTTTTCATCCTTTCGACACACACGTTGCAGTCGCGGCAAAAGATTGTTTCGGGTACATCGAATGACAATTGTGTTACTTTATTGCGTCCAAGTAGGAGATTATTGACCGTTAATTACCCCGCAGAATATGGGACTGGCACACGAGCACCAGACTCACGTACTGCGCGAGTAGAGGGAGCAAAATGTCCCGCATTACCGCTCTGCAGTTCATAAACTCCCACGACGTCGCGCTACTGATGACCGGTTCTGACGACGGCTCTATTCGAATTTGGAAAAACTACTGTAACATGATGGGCCGAGATCCCACTCTGCTAACAGCGTGGCAAGCCTTGGCGGACGTCCAACCCGCCTCCAAGAGTCCCAATGGTAAAAATCTTGTCTTTTTATCCATCGAAATTGTCCCCAAAAACAATCAATCAATTCCTCTTCGAGCCGGGGGTGCTCATTTATGAAGACGAAAGTCGGTATCTCATTGTAACATTATAAGCAGACATTCGCTCTCGTTGAGCAGTACACATTCCAGCTACAGCGGGACTGGTGACCAGCTGGGAACAGAGATCGCTCACTCTGGCCGTTACCGGCGATGTGAGAATAGTCAGACTCTGGGACGCCGAAACTGAATTGAAGAAACAAGACATACCAACCGGCGCAGATTTCTGCGCCACCTGTTTGGATACGGATGATACCGGTACGATTAATCGCGATTTTTAATTCCGGAAACGTTTATTCTAGTTTTCAATCATCTCAACAGGCGCCTTGATGGCTTTGGGATGCGGCGATGGATCGGTACGACTCTTCGATCGTCGTCTTCCACCCCAAGAGGCAAGAGTCATGACCTGGAGGGAGCACTCGGCCTGGGTTATAGGCGCTTATTTCAGAAACAGTTCGGGAGGTGCTCCTAGCTTGATCACAGGCTCGTTATCAGGCGACATAAGGTTCTTTGATCTTAGGAAAAACTCGTCCGTAAACAAAGTGCAAACCGCTCAAGGAATAACAGCCATGGCTGTTCACAACGTCGCGGATATATTCGCCTGGTACCTAGAATTGTTCAACAAATTTCTCGCCGTTCGAAGTAAACCAGGAAATAAATTACTCGTTGAATTTTCAGCGGATCTATGAACCAGTGCATCAGCGTTTACAACTTGTCCGGTCAGAATTTGAACGTGATTAAATTCCACGAAGGATTTATGGGCACGAGAATCGGTTCCGTTAGCTGTCTACAATTCCATCCCTACAGAGTAGTCCTGGCCGCCGGTTGCATGGACAGTTACGTATCCGTTTACGCCTCAGAACCGCGTAGATGACTGTCGGAGATGGAGTTGGTATAGGGATACATCCAGCAGGCTGTAGGAATACTCCATCACACACCATCCCTGTTTACATTTGAGTAAGGCTGTGTGGTATTCGTGTAAATAGGTACAATTATGTTTTGGAAAATTTCCCCCCCATCCCCTCGAGTCCGATCAGACGGCTACGCTACATTTGTAAATAACTTTATTACCGCCCGCTTACACTCTCTGATTATATTTCAGCACCTGAGGTAATTTATTCATTTTTATTCAGTCAGTAATCACATTTCGTACAGGAGGCAATCATTTCCGTGTTTTGTAAATGGGAATGATTAACTGAAAACAACGCTTTCGTACTTTATCGGCTTTGCAAGAGTAATCTAAAAGCTTTTGAGAAGAAACGAGGTGAATGCGCTTTGCAAAGTTTTGATGAATCGTTAAAAATTTCTCGTTACGATGATAAAACGCAGTGATATTGTCGGCTAACGTTTTGCTTGACGGTAGTAACGGGAAAATTCTACTGGCGATAATAAATGCTGAAAAATAAAATTTAAAACTAAGAACGTGTACAACACTCGTTGCAATCTCGTATTTGCACCGATTGGCATCGACAGATAATCCTCTATATCAAATAATTGATAAAATTAAATTCTTGGATCACAGTAATGAAGTAATAAATTGTCTGATTAAGGAATATAATAATGTTAATAATTCAGTAATGCCATAATAGCTTATTTCGTTAGAGACTTGAGAAGAATAAGAGGAAATGAATTATGTATAAAAAAAAGAAAAGTCTGCTTGATGACTGTCGCGGTGATTCAAAATTTGATTACTTTACAATGGTACCGATGTATTTTGTTATTCAATGTCGTAAGCCATTGCAATTTGGAACTATACACGTTTATAATGTAAGCCAATTAGATTACGAATACCGAAATCATGATTATAGAATTTTTTATTTTTTTTTTTGTTTTCTTTTTTCATTTTTATTCTTTCAGTGTCCCAGATCGAAGAATCCGCGATCCGGGTTTGTAATTGAAAATACAGTTTTATTTTTCTTTTTTTTTTGTTTGATTCGCAAAGTTCAATCGATTTCTAAGATATCGGAGTGTATACGTTATACATATATTTTATAGCTTCTTTTTACTTGAAAAAGAAAAAAATACCGTAGGCGTGTGATAATAAATGGAACTGAAAATTTCCATAATCATTGAACGCATCCAATAAAGTCGGGGCAGTGATAGAATAGGAAAATAATAATACGTATTCAGTTTCTCTAGCTTGTAAATAATACAATCAACAATTAAGAGTAATTTTACCCGGTTGAGAAAATGTATATTTTCAGAAAGTGAGGAGATTTCTTGTACTTAAAGAACATAAAAGGAAAGAAAAATATTATTCACACAAAAAAAAGAAGCCTACGATTATAGGACTTATTATTCTCATTCTCTCTATCGCTTTCTTAAAATAAATGATTGGCACGTCCTAACTAAAAAAAAAAAAAAAAAATCCTGTAATTATAGTGTGCATAATGTATAACGTGATCGAGTATTCGCAGAACGCTTATCTCAACATCCTCCGACTATATTGGATACTATAAAAGAAACAAAAAGAAAAAAAACATCTTTCGATAAAACTAAAAAGTTACCCGCAATATTGATTATTATTGTATCGCCTTTGTAAATAGTTGCCAAATAATAAAACAGAAAAAGAAACACGATTTATTGCATCAACTATTCGTAATTTTCATTTATCCCCTAATTAATAAAAAAAAAACGCGATTCATCCTTCATTTCAAATTGAATGAAAGGATGTGCGATTAATCGATCAATCAGCATCTTCGATGGTATCGAAGTGGTAAAAAAAAAAAAAAAACAGCCGTAACAAAAATACAGTTTTATTTCATAAATCATTTTCAATGTACATTTTTTCGTATAAATAATAGTAAAAATAGTTAATCAGATTTCAGTAAGAGGCAAAATCCTTCGTATTCATTCTGCTGACAACGGAATCTACGATCGTTGATACTTTCAGTTCAGATTCATCAATCTTATAGGTTTTTCTAACGGCTGAAATATCGGTAAATTCGTTGAGCCGGGAGACGGGGATCCTCTCCCCTTCCACAACGGCGATCACATCCTTCGCGGACTCCTCGGCGTCGTTTAGTTCGTGTATAACAGCGACAACGACGTTCTTCTCCTTGTCGTCGATGCCGAATTTAGTCAGGGACTGAGTTATATTCTTTGACAACGACAAGTTGAACAATATCTCAGCGAATATCGATCTCGTCGTCAATTTGCCAAATTTTTCATTCACCACGGCCTTGTTTGCCGCTACTATCACTTGAAACGGGTCCACTATCAGACCGGCCTTCAGCACGCAGCACTTGAGCTCGCCGCTCATAACCTTCTTTCTTATCTCATTGGTGTTTGCGATGTTTTTGAACAGATATAGGGACACGAATTTACCCGTTTCAGCGTCCAACTGGACCGTGAATGGGTCCATATTTTATTAATATTATTTATAAAATGAATCTAAACAGAGAGAGCGAACTATAACCTCAAAACAACAACAAATCTGCTGAAGAAGTTAGGTTAGGTTCTCAGAATCGATAAGACAGATGTCTTCATCATCTACTAACAATAAGAGAGACGCAATTGGTTGTTATTATATGTAGATGGCGTTGTCCGCCGATCGATTTGTTCGCTCGGGGGAATCCCAACTAGGGATGGGCGATGTTAAGGGGATATGAAAGTCACGTGACCTCGTAACCTGAGCCATATGAGTGCGAGAGAGATAGCGACATTTCACACTTGGCATTTCCGAACCCACTGCTAGCGGCCAAAACACATTCGATTGATGTGAAATTGATATCAGTGACGCAAAAAA